>SNQJ01S0018939.1:104752-120226 GCA_010110895.2 Picea sitchensis
GGAAAGTGGATTGAGATTTCTGACGGACAACAATTTCCCATTGTGGTTAACATGGGAAATGGTCCAGATCGCTGATGTATCATAGACAACGAATTCTCATTGTGGTTAACATGGGGAGTGTTCTAGGGCAGTCTCTCTTCTTGAGGGTTACTCAAGAAGACTCTCCCGCCTCGTCGGACAACGGTTTCTCATTGTGGTTAACATGAGGAATGGTTCGTTTTGGAGGTTGATACATGACATTCTTTTCCTCTTGTGGTTAATAGAGGAAATGGTCTGGATAGTCATTCCTTAGGGTTTATACATTCTCTCCAGGGTGCACTTTGATTAGCGTAGGAGGAATGAACCAGGGTGGGGAATGGTCTAGGCTCAACAGTCAGGGACAGACATTCCTTAGGGTTTATACATTCTCTCTAGGGTACTTTGATTAGTGTAGGAGGAATGGCCCAGGGTGAGGAATGGTCCAGGCTCAGAAATGAGAAACAATCATTCTTCCTTGTTTGAGAAGAATAGGGTAGATAGCCCATTGTTGATGTTCTACACTGAGGGTAGATATTCTTTCAGATCTCACAGATGTGAGTGAAACATTGGCCCAGATGATTCAGTTTATATCATAACATTGTTTCTATGCAGGTTGCTATAAAATGTTTGTTATGAAGACTGTATGACAGTAGATGTATATTACTGCGGTGGATATGTTCCACTGTCTGTGACTATACGTTGTTGATCAAGTACTTGTGTGTTACTTGGTGTGGTAGTGTACCACTGGATTGTAGTTATGTACTACTATGGATAGACACATTTGTGTTCTATTTTTTTCTGATTTCCTTGAAGACTATCAACAGTTTATTGGAAATAATTATCAGCTAGATGAATGATGAACAGAGATTTTCCAGACAGAAAATGGTTCAGAACATTTACTCTTCTAGATTAGAAGAATGGCTCTTGTATCACTCTGTGGAGTGAGCATCATGTATAATTACTCAGATAGAGTATGGTTTCGAGAGATTATGCAGCTGATGATGATGATGGTGCTCATGATCTAGTCTATATAACCATGTTGATGCTACCAAGTGAATGGTATGTTTTGTGCTCAAGACCATTACCTGTAATACCTCCCTAGATAGGAGGGAGTGTTGATATTATGGTAGCTGCGGGAGGTATTTACCTCCACATGTAAACCTGACGAGAATAGAATACTTTGGAAAGCAAGAAGAAACCCTAATGAGTTGGCTAATAACCCTAGAAGACTTGTCGACTCAAGAAGATAATTTATATTAGGTTATTAGCCTCCAAGAGAAAAATTCGACTAGAAATAATAATAATATATTGAACAAACAGGTACCCAGAAGGAGAAGTTGGCCCCAGTAAGTCTGCTAGAACCACTATAAATATAGGGCACCAATCTCTCATTTGACACATCTCAGTAGTTGCAGAGAGCCAGTTCTGCGCAGTGCAGTTGCAGTCTTGTGCACAGGTTTGGAGGAGAGTTGTTGGTGCAACTAGCAGTTACGTTTTGTCTTGGACTATCTCTTGGCTAGGGTTTGGAACATATGATTAGCCTTTGTTGATGCGCTATCCTTGGGGAAAGGTGTGCTACCCTTTGTATGGCTATCTAGCCTAGGGTTTTCTTTCAGAATGATTCTCTATCAAGGTTAAGGTGCTCAGAGGGTGGCTTTGGCCTATGGTTGGGTGACAAGGGTATTGTCAATGGTAAAATGAGCACACAATCCTTCATATTCTAACAATGGGTACCAAAACTCAGGAGGAGTGTACATTTAGTCTCGAATATTGGGAAGAAGGGATATCATATATTGTTTTGAAATGGACAGGTGTTATTTGTGCCCAAAAGATCTACCTTCATATCAACAATGGTTCTTGGAGTTAGAGAGGGAAACCTATATAGGTTGAGGGTCCAAACTCTATGAGTTGTGGCAAATAGTAGAAGAGAGACAGATGAGGAGGAGCAAGTAGCTCCACCAGGGGTGCAGGTTTAGGAGGAGCAGGTAGCTCCATCAGTGGTACAGGCTTAGATGAAGCTAGAGTTCAGAGGGAGTCAACCCTCAAGATTCAGTGGGGAGGAGAAACCTCCCAATACTATTAAGAGGAATTCAAATTTCAAAGGGAGTATGCAGACTCAGAGGGAGACTGATCTCAGAGGGAATCAAAGGGATCAGAGAGAGAAAAAATCATTTAGAGGGAGTTCCCCCTTATGTTCAGGTGAGAGAGAGGCATCTTCCAACACTGAAAAGAAGGTGTCATGGGTCAAGGAGGCTCTTAAGTAGGAGACTTCTAGGAGCCACATGTCTTCTCAAGAGGATCCATTCCTTTCAGTAGGTTTTGTCTCTATGAAAAAGGAGGCATCCAATCAGGAGGATTGGAGAACAAGATTTTCTTTGGTGATAGAGAGAGAAACCAATAAGGAAGATTGGAGTGCAGTTGTGGTAGCAGATTCAATACAAGAGATAGAGTCACTTCCAATGTGGGAGACAGAGGTACATCCATATTTTGGAGGATGGAATACCTTCCTCGCTAAGAGGAAGTGTATTCCCACTACGAGCCATGGTGTCATGGATGTGGGAATCTTTGTTGGCACTAGATTACTCTTTTGTTTCAGTGAAAACGCCCTTGGGTTGAGGCTAGGGCCTCATGGGATTGTTGATGGGATTCGTGGGCTTGTGTTTGTTATATTTTCTTTACTTATAGAGCAATAGTGTTACCAATGTTCTTTTATTCCTTTTAACATTAACATTTATATCATAGACTAAACAATAATAGCAGCATAAATAATATACAAGAGTACACAAGAGATTTATCCTGGGAAAACCCCAAATGGGGGAAAAACCCAACAACCTTTCTTAGATAGATTTCATCCACAATAGTCCAACCTTACACCGATTCTCAAGATCAACAGACAAGAAAGAAACCCTAGCACTAGGCTAGTTCACAAGCTAGTGCTCCTAGTTGCAGCAGCACCACCATACAAGTAGAGCGCACCTCCTAAAAGAGATAGCGCACAAGAGAAAGCCTTCACCAAGAATAACCAATCTCCAAGATGTCGCAGTAGATGTCTTCTCCTTGCCTCATATTGGTGCATCCTTATCCAATGAGTGAGTGAGTGTGTGTGTCTCAAATGAGATAGACGTCTCTGTTACACATCAAAATTCCTCACTTCGACAATGTTGCAAGTGTCTCACTTTCATTTTCGCAAGTATCACACTTTATTGTTGCAAGTGTCGTAAGTGTCAAATTCACTTTTCGTAACTGTCACATCTTGAACAACACGATGAAAACACTTGTTACAACCCCTAAAACATGTTAGAAGAAGAAGCCCCATCATCTGACGGTTGGAACACGTATTTTTACTAGGGATTTACTCATCTTGGTGACTTTTTGGAAGATCAACACTCTCCTTTTCCATCTCAGTGGGAGCATTATAGCGCTCTATTGTCCATTTTAAGGGAGTGTTGAGTTGGTTGAGGGAATCTTGGAGGAAATCCCACTTTCCTCTAAAGACAACTATATATGGATTGGGTTAGTTTAGATCGAATCTAACTCCAGGACTGCATCAAAGGAAGATATCACAACTATTGGAGCCATATCCTCAACTAATTCCAAATATACCCAAGGTAGTTGAGCCTCTCAAAGCCTATACATGGAGGCATTCCCATGGTGAAAAAGGAGGAGAAATCAACAAAGCATTGTTATTTTGACTGTGGATCTTTTGAGCAAGGGTTGGACGAGGAGGACTTGGAGAGGTTGTTGCAACATAATCTGAAGATTGTAAGTTTCATTTTGAATTTCTCATTAATATACTTGGCCTATTTCCTTCAAGTACGTGTTTACATGTGTTTGTATATGCTTGTCTTAATCTTCATAGATCGATTGATTTTGTCTAATCCATTAGAGTAGGAGATAGTCATTTGTTTCTTGTTGTCCATTGCAGGTATTGTTTGGAGCTCGTGGATTGGAGTACTAGCTTGGATAGACGTTGTAAAAGAGGTATATCATACTTCCCCTCATTTTCTCTTTTTTGATGGGTAAAATGAATTTATAGGAATGGTAGTGTCCAAGTGTAATTTTCTGTCTTGGTAGAGGGGTCAATAATCGAAGGGAAAGTTCACTTGTCTGCAGGGGAATATTTCTGTAACATAAATTGATGACTCCACTAGGGAAGAAATTTTAGTTGTTCTTCCCTTGGTTCATCCAAGACTTTTTCCTATCCTTAGATCCTACTTGTTGATTTGGTTTGAAGTTTTCATCTCCTTTGTCTTTGCTAGTTGTCTCACATAGCCTCTTATTGAAATTTCCCGAGTCACTGATATTTTTGAGCTTTTCTCAAACTTTCCCCAGAACTAGCATTCCCCAATAGTTCAAGCCAGAGTGTTTTTCCTTGATCAACGCTCCCCCAGAGCCTTCCAGGGAACGTTGTAGCACTTTGGTGTCTTTGTTACTAGAGCGTTGATCTCCTCTTTTTGGAAATTTCAAGGGTTTTTTTCTTGTTGGGTATAGTCTTTGGATCTCCTTCTCTAACTCAATACTTCTTTTGTCTGATCTTGGCTCTTGTTTGACTAGAAACTTGTTGCCCTTCATTATTTTTGGTCTTTATTGAGTTTGTGTTGTCTTTATTGATTGCAAAATCGACCTTTCTCTCTCTGATTTGGTTCCTTTTTGCCACTCTTCTCAATTATTTGATTGATTAGAGGATTTCACAGGGAAGATTATTGATCACAGGTCTATTGATTTCTTTGTCTTTGGTCTCTTACTCAATTCTTGAAGACTATGAAGTATGAATTTTTGATTTCTTAGTGTTTTTAATCTTTGAGTGAACAATTTGACATTTTTTTTCTTTCGGTCTCTTGTTTATTGCTGAGAGTATTTGTGTTTGTATGCTCTTTTGCTTCATACTCTTTTCAATCATCATGGTGAACCTTTTCATTATTAGTGAAAGAACAAAGCATTAGACAAATGTCATAGTTTGCATCCACAATCAAACAAAGAAGTATTCATATGCATTGGTTTTGGATATTAAAAAGTTTTTGTGATAATTGGGCAAGTGTGTGAATTCTTGTTTGGGAACAAAATAACATAAAAAATTTCATTTTTGAGTGTTTGTTAGTGACAAAAAGAAAAGAAACTCTTGTCCTTCCCATAACTAGAAGTTCATTGAAAATAAAATTTGCATATCATTCTTTTTACCTTCTTGTGGAGTCGAGTCTCAAACATCATTAGTTTCACTACCATTCACCCTTGCATAACAAACAACCACAAAAATAAGCTCTAATTAAAATTGAACTAGAAACTTTTATTTTTTAGATCTTTACACCAACAATAGACTAAGACTAGAGCTTTGGAATACACTGTAAGAATAACTCTCCAAAGAATTCAAGAAAAACTCAGAATTTTGTGATAGGGAGAGAAAATCCAATCCTTCATATAAGCATAACTAGGATCCCCCTCTCACATAGAGGTTAAACAGGAGGTCGTGTGCGGGAGAGAAACATAGATTATCCCTCTGAGGCTTAACCAATCGTAGCGGGATGATCGTTTATTGGGGGTTATTCTTGAGAATCAACTGTTTTCATTTGGTCTCGGAGATTCATGAATTTTGAATCTGTTCGAGGTCTTTTGGAGTTTACAGGTCCATTTGTCCTCAGTTCTCTTGAAGAATTTCAGACTTGATATCCTACCCATACGTTTGGACCTGACTGTTGACTGTACTCTCCCAAAGGCTAACTGCGAGTTGGTATACTTAGTGGCCATAATATTTAGGGTCGTTACAGGAGGTGACGGTGAAGGGAAGTCTTCATTGTACCTAGATTAGGAGTTGGTCACACTCACTTAGGCTCCTTGGAGTGTAACCCACGGGTAAAACCATGATGGAACTTGCACCAAGGCATAAGTGTGTTAAGCATGCCTCCAATGTAACTGATCCACCCGCTCAATCCTATCCCCTTCTCACTTTGTTCACATGATGTTGGATTTCATCACCAACTAGTGTGTTCATTGAGAGAAGTTATTGTTTTGCTTGTTGGTTTTCTAGATTTTTTAGCGAATGTTGTTTGTTTACCTTAGTTGTCCTTAAAATTGGTACTATGGCTGATAAAGGTCTTTGTAGGTCATGTAGGATGCAAGGGTTTCCTCCAAAAGGCTACAAACCCATACCTCCTAACTCACATGAAGACTCTTACCATGAAGAGGTTACAAACTATTCAAACGCTGGGAATGTTTCTACTCCTTTGATAGAAAATCCTGAGGGAGCTTTAGTAGTAGTTCAAGAAGATCCTATCCCTCCTGAAAACCCGAATTTGAAAAACCCTCATGATCCACTCCTTCTCCGAGTAGACTCTTCAGGAAACATTGTAGTTGAAGATTATCCTAGGCTACCATCAAGACCATACGAAGAATGCGACATGGAACCTGGAAAACCAAATTTCAATGAAGAATTTACTACCCCTGTCTGGTCTACTGAAATGGTAGATCCACTGAAAACTCCTATTCATACTATATGGAGAACTCCATCAGGTTGGTATCTTTATGAAAATTTTAATTTTAGCCAAGCACTCTTTAACCCTCCACATACATTTGTCACCATCGGTGCAGATGCAGGACCATCAAGTCAACCCGTTGACCATCGTGTTGGACAAACAATCAATGTTGCTACCACCTCAGCACAAGTAGTGAGTGAAACAGGGTTTTTAGTATATAGTCATTTGAAAATTACCATGACAGGTACACCTACCATCCATCTTCACGCGACAACCTCATACATGCCACAAAATCCCGTTGGGACACGTTCACATCAAAGAATGAAAAATCTTGTCATACAACAAAACCCAAATGCAAAAAAAGTCCCTACTGGGGGGAAATCCTCTATTAGTGGATAGGTCTCGACTGGGGTAAACCCTTGGTCAGTGGAAAAATCTCGACTGGGGGGAAACCCCCATTCACCAGACAAATCCCAGTTGTTACCCAACTTATGACAGGGGGACAATTTCAAACTCCTTTTTCTAGAAACCCACAATAGTCCTGTGGACCACCCCGGGTAGGACCTTTTAATCAAACATATTAGGGAGGATCTTCCAATCCCAACCCACAGGGAGTAACCCTAAATACCAATCCTTCTAGACTATATTCTGGACAACCCTTTCTAGGTGTCCCAAATCCCACTTGGGGTCTTCAAGGCCAATCATCCTTTCCTCCCCAGGGTCAAATCAGTTATCCTCCTTAGGGTCAACCTGAATACCTTCCTCAAGGGAAACCTTGCTACCCACCTCAAGGTCAAGCTGGCTATACTCCCTTGGGTTACACTGGCTATCCTCCCCAGGGACAAATGGGTTTTCCTTCTCCTTTTATACAAATTCCTCAACAAATGAATCCCACTTTTGCTGGTCAAAATCCACAACAACAACATATGGGAGAACTTGCTAGATACAAATATCCATCACAACCAGTTTACAGTCCTACTAGTGTTCCTATGCCACACCAATATCATCCTCAAGCTAATCGACAATTACCTTTCTTAGATACTTTAGATCTACTGGATCTATCAATATTAACAAACGATCCCATATTACATTCCCCTTTTTGACCAGTCATTCCATCTAAATTACCTTATGATATTCCAAAATTTGACTGTAAACCTGGAGAAGACCCTAATAACCACATCATGATGTTTAATCTTTTGTGTTCATCAAACTCACTGGTGGATGACTCTATCTGTTTATGTCTTTTCCAACACACACTTACGGGTTAAGCGGCTAAATGGTACATTGATTTACAACATAGAAATTTTCAAGACTTCAATTCACTTGCCATGGCTTTCCTCACCCACTTCCAACTGCCCATCAGATACGAAACTGACACAGAACTCTTGACCTCCCTTCGTTAGACTAACTCCATACATATTTCTGATCATATTCATGAATGGAGAGGACGATGAAGGTTGATCAAAGAAACCATTCCCGACCAGTTGTTGGTTGAATGGTTCACATAATATCTATTACCTACTATTGCTCGCGATGTAGCCATGGGTGGTGTATTCATAGAAGAGGAAGTCATTACTCATGCCCAGTATTTGGATCTCATTTATTCCCAATTCAGAAATTTGTATGAATTGATCCCAAACACTCCCTGCACATCAACCGATCCATCAAAACCATTCTCCGCCGCTCATTCAGATGGAGTTATCAGTTCCTTCAAAACCCAGTCTCGTTCACAATCAACTGGCACAACCAATCATTCAATAATTGTGTTGACTACAGTGCATACTCCACTCTCATCAAATTCCACCCCTACTAAAGTATCTGAAGTGAATACAGTCCAATCTACTTCACTACCACAATCAGGGGGGGGAAATAAAAATAATAATAAACCCAAGAAAAATAATAATCAAACTAAAAATAAAAAAACATAAGCACAACCACCTGCTACTAAAAAGAAACCACAACGCAAATCAAAATTTCCATGTCTCATATGTGTCGAAGATGATTACACAAGAGACTGTCCCCACTGGGAAGAAGTTGCTAAATTATTTTAAGGAAATTCTCAACTCGTTGTTTTGGCACATCCTTTTCCACAACAACAGTCGATGGTTGCACAAAATCATGTACCTCCACAAGGAGGCAACCTAGGTCACCCTCCTAATGAGGATGCTTCATCGAGTGCACACATTTATATGTTTAATGGTGTAGATTTGACCACTCGCACAACGACATATGACACACCACCAGGTAAACTCGGTAAGGAAAGCGTAGTTAATGGAACTGTGAATGATCCACCTTCTAGTTCAATTACCCCTCTATCTAGGCCTCTCCATATTGAGAAATCGAATTTTGACTCTATCTTATGTCCACCCAAGAGAACAATAAGAAAGTTGACTTTTAATCCTAACTCTCATGCCACTCAAAACTACAACATTGTTGAAGATTTGGCCCAAGCACCTTGTGCCATGTCACCTCTCAAAGTTCTACAACACTTCCCCAACCAACATAGAACTCTCTTGGCAGCCATCAGAGCTATAGATCCCTAGTCATCAAATAATATCACGTTCAATCTAGACAATTTTAAATCATGACTCTCTCACCAACTTGCTTTACAAATTGATGTCGTTGTGCATAGTAAACATACTCATTGCACGATCTTGGATGAGGGAGCATCAACATGTGTCATGTCCTTAGTTTGCTGGAAAGGCCTTAAATCACCTAGTCTTAATCAATCTCCCACCATGTTAAAAACATTTGATGGAAGAGGTTTCCAACCTCATGGACTGTTACAATCTTTAGGCGTTCAACTGAAGGGGAAAAATTGTTTCCATTGATGTATAAGTAGTCAATGCTCCCCTCAATTATAATTTTTTTCTAGGTCGAATTTGGTTCTATGCTATGACTGTTGTCACTTAATTAGTTTTTCGATGTGTCCAATTTCCTCATTAAGGAAAAATAATGACCATCGATCAGTTAGATTACTGCACCTCTGATGCCCGCACTCAAACAACCAACAATATTCCATTCTTAAGGGATTCAAATATTACTTATGAAAGTGTAGGGGTAGGTCTACTGAAATATTCTTCTCTCATGGGAACTTTCCCCACACCTCGTCCTCCAACTACGCAACATATCACAACGATTAATATGATTTCAACTATGGTACATTAGTCCCTCGAATCATCTAATCCATGGATTGTACCTAGTCCCTTAGAATTCGATAGACTAGGTGATGCTATGCCACTTAGTCCTGTAGAGGTCGAGCATGATGTTATTCAATCTGCCTCTCCTTCGCCTGACGACCAACATCTCTTTGCATCTAATTCCTATTCACTACCATCTTGTTTAGATTCCCTATCATCCACTTTCGATTACATCCTACAGATTTTTCCATCCGATGAATCCATTATGGAAATTCTTAGTATCGAGGAGGCACCATGGGATGGCAACCACCATCATTAATCCTTCCTTCCCAGTTTGTATGATATTGAGAAAGATATTTCATCTATCTTTCCCACTGATATCGTCGACACTCCCCAATATCCGATACTCACTCAAGATACAATCTCTGAGGGAAATTTGGGAAACATATCTCAAATAATCAACGTTGACATATCCACACAAGAAGGTGTTGTGGAAAACATACAAATAGGTGCAAATTGTTCAACTGAAGAGATTGAAACTTACATCGCCTTGTTTAAAGAATTTTGTGACATCTTCAAATAGAGCTATGAAGAAATTCCAGGGATCGATCCTTCAATCGTTGTGCATGAAATCAAAACTTACCTTGGAGTCAAACCTATGATACAAAAACTTCATCTGTTTCATGCCAATAAAATTGCAGCGATCAAGGCCGAAGTAGAAAAATTACTAAAATATGGTTTTATTTATCCCATACCTCTGAATGAATGAGTTTCCAACATCGTTCCGATTGCCAAGAAACAAGGGACAATTCATGTTTGTGTTGATTATAGGGATCTAAATAAGGCTTGTCCAAAGGACAATTACCCTACGCCCTTTATCAACCAAATCATCGATAATTGTGCCTAAAGTGTCATTTCCTCTTTTATGGATGAATTTTCTGGCTATAACTAGATCGATATTTTACCTGCTGATCAACATAAAACAACCGTCATTTACCCATGGGGGACTTTTGCCTATCGAAAATTACCTTTTGGCCTTAAAAATGCTAGAGCCATGTTTCAATGGGCTATGTCGTATGCTTTCCACAACATCAAACATATTTTTGAACCCTATCTCGATGACTTGCCAGCTCACTCGGCCCGTTGACAGGATCATATTGGTCATCTAAGGGAAATATTTCTTAGATGTAGGTATTACAACATACATTTGAACCCCCATAAATTCATTTTCGTTGTTGACTCAGGGAGACTCCTCGACTTTGTAGTGTCCAAATATGGGATTAGGGTGGATCCCTTAAAAGTCAAATCTATTCTCGCTTTACCTCCTCCCAAAAATCTTACCCAACTCCAAAGTTTGCAAGGGAAGGAAAACTTTCTCTACCGTTTTATATGCAATTATGCTGAAATTACTAAAGGATTCATGAGATTGCTGCAGAAAGATGCCCTTTTTATCTGGGATTCAACTGCACAACTCTCATTTGATGATCTCAAACATGCTTTAACGAATACACAGTTGTTACATCCCCCCAACTATGTGAAATATTACATCATTTATTTGGTTGCCTCTACTTCCACTATAACTATGGTGTTAGTACAAGAAGATGATGATGGTGCCAAACATGTGATCTACTATTTAAGTAAGATCCTTTTAAGTCTTGAACTCCATTATTCACATGTTGAAAAGTTGGCTTTGGCAACAGTCATTGTTGTCTAAAGGTTTCACCACTATATTTTTCTTCGCACTACCACGGTCATTATTGACTTGAACCCCATGTATCACATATTGACTCGTCAAGTACTTGGGGGAAAATATTCCAAATGGATCGTCATTCTCCAAGAATTCAATCTTGAGTTTTCCAAATCCAAAGCTAAGAAATCCTTGGTTTTTGTGAAATTAATTTGCGATTTTCCCCATACTGATGAGAATACTGAGCCCAATGATTCTCTTCCCGATGAATCATTGTTCCTCATTAGTACGTATGATCCATGGTATGGAGATATTCTTCTCTATCTCCAAACCCAATGCTTCTAGCCAACCATTTCACCTAATGAACGACATCACATTAGACACCATTCAAAGCACTACCTTATCATTGGTGACACTTTGTATTTCTGAGGTATTGACACTGTTCTATGATGTTGCTTAACCCATGAAGAGGATGAACAAGTTTTAAATGACTGTCACCTTGGAGCTTGTGGCAGTCATCTTTTTGGTATGGCTACAACCCAAAAAATCTTATGTTCGTTTATTTTTGGCCTTCCATATTTAAACACTGCATTGAGGCCGTTAAAAAATGCCCACGCTATCATATATTTCAAAAGAAAGCACATACCCATCCAACTCCACTCCATCAAATTTTCGCCATTGGCCCCTTTGCAAAATGGGGTATCGATTTCATGCAATGTAAGCCTACCTCAGTCAGGGACATGGTTATATTATTATCGTCGTCAATTATTTCACTAAATAGGCTAAGGCTATGCCTACATTTTTTAACGATGGCCGAACAAAAAAACTTTTCGTGTTCAATCACATCATCGCTCTCTTTGGATTCCCACAAGCTATTGTAACTGGTCATGGATCCCATTTCCAGAACTAGAGGATGGGTGAATGTTACACATTATTTTGGTCACCCTGGTGATGTTTCTACAAACATGTGTTCAAGCTCCCAAAAGGATCTTTCTCATGAGAAAAATGATTGGTTTCTTCCTTTACAAAACTTGTTTTTAGAATGATATCGCAGGCTAGACATATGACACAGTGCGGAAATGCCTGATTTTCGCAGGCTATCCTAAACTTGACCTGTGGAGTTTCTGTAGGCTGCTCTATAGACAGGGTGCAACGGCGTTTGAAAACTAAGGAAAGGACCTAGTCCATGAAAGTTCTAGAAGGATATATTATAGAATATGAGGTGGCATATGTATGGTTGGGATCCTACTTGCTTCTCTAATTTGGTGGGATCATCCTAATCTCTTTAACCATCTCTCCTTCTCCTATATAATGATGGGTTTCTCATGGAAAATATTAAGCAAAGATAAGCAAGATTAAGCAAGGAATTGATGAAGGAATAGGCTGAGAATTGTGTGAGGAACTCTACTTCAATTGATGCTTGAGGTATCCATTTGTCCATCAAGCTATTGTGAATTATCTTCATGCAAGTTTGAAGAAAGTGTGTGTGTTGGAGCAAAGATCTGCTGAAAGGGAACCTTGCAACATCAAGGCGATTTGGTTGTATCTTCCACTTTTACTTAATCTATTACTGTGACATGTTTCTTTCCCATAAAAACCATTCTCATTTTACTACAAGACTCCTTGATCAAATGTATAAGTTTTAATTGAATATACTATTGTCTCTTTCACTTTGGTTGGTTTGTGCCATTGCAGATCTAATATCACAAGAGCACCAGGGTGAAGCAAGGACAACAAAGATATAAGGAAGCGATATTCAAAGGTATGTCACTCATCTCTTCTTTGATAGTAAATTTGATGATTGTAGCTTAGGGAAAGCGCCATGTCTTATCTTGTTTTGTTCTAGATCTAGGTGGATCTAGGGAGATCGGTTTATGTCTGCATTTACCGATAAGTCCTATAGAAAAATCAGCGAATCCACTGGGGATACAACTTGTTTGTGGTTTTTTGCTGTCCATTTTCCTTTAGCCTACCTCTTTTCATTTTAATCCAGTCTCTGAGTCGGTGAGGGATCCATTTAGACTCTCTAGATCTAAAAGTTCATTTAGACTCTTTGTCCTTTTTCAAATTTTCTTTTGTTTACAGACATACCCGCACTGTGTCCCATATACAGCCTGCGAAAACCTTTAATTTCCGCACCCTGACTGTTTAAACCAGTGCGGACTTTCTGCAACCTACACCATAGTTAGCCTAAGAAAACCTTTAATTGTCGCACTCTACCCTATTATTGGGCTACGACGTTGCCTGTAATTTTTTTTAGATTGAGTCTTTTTGTCTTCTGTCTCCCAGTTTTTCTTTGATCACCTGGGATGAACTTTTGGAACCTGTATCTGACTGTTTTCTGAGTTCAAGACTTATTGTTGATTGTTTTTCAGGGATTGAAAGCCCTTCTTTGCCATTTTACAAGTTTTACTTCTTGATTTTTGTCAACAAGGATATGATCTATAGATTTAGTTATGAGTGCTTGATTGATAAAAGTCTTTGGTTTGATTAAAGTTTTGTATTGTTCTCCATCTCTTGGATTTCTTATTGACTTGAAATACACTTGCGTTTACATTGACGAAACATATGGATGAGGATGCATCGTCGTTGTAAGGTTCAACCTCTTGATGACCTCTACTGATATTAGGTTATTCTAGCTACCGTTGTCCATAATTAAATGGATTGGGGTCCCCTTCACCCACATCTGTGAGTGGACGAGGCACACCCCTTCTTTAGGCTCCTTTGGTTCCTCTGGCTAGAATTTTGTGGTAGCGATGGTGACACTGGGTTCTGCGTCAATGATCTGTCTTCCCTTTTCTTATTCTGAATCAAAGTCTGAGTTGGCATCCGACCTCGAGGCTTTTGTCTCGGACAACAATGATTGTTTGGAGCAACATTCATCAGTATTGTACCAAGGGATTTTTTGGAATTCACACCACTTTCTAGTGTCCTTCTTAAACTTCCCATTACCCTTCTTTGTTGGTGGCTTGAATTGGTTGTCCTGGGACTAACCATCCTTGCTCTATCCTTTTCCTTGGGAGTTAGGGCCATCTTTACCATACTTCATCTGTTGTGTATTTGCAGACCCAAACTCCCACTTGTTCTACTACTTAAGTTTTTTTAATCAATTTTGACAACATATCAATAAGCGACTCCCAATGACGATATGTATAGAAACTCCATTTTGGTTTGGATGTACCTGTGTAGAGCCCCACGGTATTTTAGAACCAGATGTCATTTGGAGTCTTTGATGCCCATATTGGTGCACAAGGTATGGAAGGTATTTGTGAACTCTGACATTGTTTGGCCCCTCTCTTGACGTAGTGTGGTCCATCTCGTGTACTGGTCGTCATAGTTTCCAACAGGGTAATATTGTTCCTTGAGGGCATCAAAAAAAGTTGCCCAAGTGTGTCCTGGCCTAATTGCATACTCATCCTTGGCATGTTTCTCACAGTAAGTCTCCCACAAATCTCTAACATGGGGAAGAGCCTTAAGGAGCATGAAGGTGATTTTTTCACTGTTGGAAAAATATTGGACAAAGAAATAACACTCTAGTAGACTTAACCATTTTTTCAAAGTGTCGACGTCTATGTGGCCTTAAAATAAAGAGATATCAAAGTTAAATTATACCTTGAAGGGCATCCCACCTCCGAAGTGACTGCTGGTTGAAGGTGCCTCTATTGCTATCAACAACCATTGAAGGATATGGGCGAAAATATCCATATTCTTGTTCCTTTGTCGTGCGAGGGATTCCTCGAGAAACAATTTGAAAGGATTTCCTTCTCCATCATCCCTCTTTTCTTCCACCATGATAGGTTTCTTGGGTGGGAAAGAGTGGTTTTCCTCAAGAGAAACAAGTTTGAGACCCAACTCTCTACACCCTGACCTCATCAGAGACATGCACTAAGAACGACAAGGAGCAGACTGCTCTGATACCATTGATCCAAATTATTTTGAGAATGAAATGAAGGAAGAAATATAGCATAGATATAACAAGGATATACATAGAAGTATGGAAAGGAGTGTTAAAGTTTCTTCTATTATTAGGTTACTTTCAATTTACTAGATAACAATAGCATAGATAGGATCACTGAGAGAAACACAATCACAAGAGTACACAAGCATTTATCCTGGGAAACCCTCAAGGGAAAGAAAACCCAACAAAACTTCCTTAATATAG
>SNQJ01S0018940.1:28397-44502 GCA_010110895.2 Picea sitchensis
CTGTATCCAACGAGGCGCTAGGCACATTAATGTTATATAACATCATTTTGTCGGAGGAGCAAAGAAAGTTGAATTCGACATGACATGCTTAGAAATTGAATTCCATATCAAGAGCGTTTTCTTACTGTAATAGTGCAGTACCAATACTACTGTAATATGAACGAGTCTGAGCGATTTGAACTTGTAGTCATAGGTTGAATTCGTTGGAGACGAGATTCCTTGAAACAAAATCCATAGGGAATTATGAAAACATTGATGGTTTTGGTTGTCTACTCACATTTAAAACAGCGATCAATAATCATGGCGAACGTTTTGTTATGGAAATAATCATTGTGTTATTGTTTTATGAGTCATAAGATTCGTTCAACCATGACATGGAAGCTTAACAACATTCTTGAAGTCTATGAGTAATAAGATTTGTTCAAGTATGACATTTGTTCATGAAATTTACAATATCAAAGGAAATACCCGGGAGTGAGAAAGCAAGGAGTCAAGTGTTTTATGGGTTCATTCATTGGGTCGTTGTTTTGTGGTTGGAAGTGTTATTAATTCATCCACATATGTAATATTAAAAATAATAAAATTAGGGTGGCAGGTGCGGGGATTATTATTGATTTAGGAGGAAATATAAATATTTTTTACACTTGAGGCCTAGGCAACGTCTCTAACAATATTTTCGAGGCTTATGCTCTATGGGCAGGTCTTAGTCTCACCAGGGATATGGGATTTCCAAGCTCACCATCCTAGGGGATTCGATGATGGTGATAAGAGCAATGATCAAGAGGCACTTCACTGGAAGTAATATTATCATAGGCATTATGACCTCCTCACTTGCTCTCCTATCCGAATTTGAGAAATACACCATACACCATATCAAATGAGATCATAATCCTTATGTCGACTGATGGGTGAAAGAGGGGATGTATCTAGCAGAAGGAATAATGAACATTAATGGATCTATAAGGTCCCTCCCTCTTCCATAACTCCTCATGGAAACATATGTGAAAGATTTACATAAGTGGCATTGTGTGGGAATCAATGATCCCATGTCTAATAAATCATTGCATTCGATCAAGGGTGATTCAACAAGTTGCATTAATTTAAATATGTGCGGAGCCAAAGGAAATCACATGGACTTTCCCTTTGGTATGTGCGAAGTTATGAATCCCAATACAATGGTTTCGACCTCTTTCTGTGACGGAAAGGTTCGGTCTCCTAGCCATATTATTTATTATGAGTCGAGTGGGCCCTTTTGGCAATGGAGCTTGGACAATTCGAGTGGTTTCGGTTTTCATTTGGTGACTAGCTGATTTCAGTCCAATCTTTCTCCGATCTTCAAGTTCACAAATTTCTTTATCATTGTCAATTTTAATCTTAAGAGTGTTGTCTCTGCAGTTTTCGGAAGGGAGCTTCAAAAGGGGTCAAGGTCGCCCTCTCATCCCTATTGGAAATTATGGAATATGTATTGAGGGAGGATTAAAACTCGGTTGCATATTTCATGCCATTTCAGGAGGCTATAATCTACAATTGGAAAAAAATTGGCTCAGGACCAACTCTCCTTTGAACCACAGGCTTTCAAATTTCTTATTGTACCCCAGGCATAATACCTTTGTCTTCTCCAAGTCCTATTTCAACCCAGAGGTCTTCGCCCTTTCTAGTAGAGAAATCGTCACATGCCCGTGGACAGTTTGTTTTGGGATTACCTCTTTTATCCTTTCTCTTAGTGGTGGCTTTGACGTGGGACATCTTGGATCTTGTTCTTTAGTTTTTCTCCCTATTGAAAACAAATTCTGTGGGTGCCATCTCAACTGGTTAGTGGGTCTTGTCTTTGGATTCATCCTAGAGTGACATAAAACACATTCTCAAAAGACATGAAGAAATGGTGGAAGGAAATAACTCTAGTTTACAACAAGTTTTGGGTAGAGTAGGAGAGATGGAACAACTTGTAACCTCACTTGTTTAGGGCATAGATAGTTTGGAGAGGGAATGCCAATATTTAAGATCTATGGTTCTTCCCCAACAATCTCAATCTACCTCAATTAATCAAGCATATGCAATCTCCCGACAAGGAACCACAGACAAGGAGTAGAGAGGTCATGGAGTTGTACCGATGGACATTGAAGATAATATCTCATCCCAAGGAGGTGTACATGAAGCACCATACAATGAATCCGCTCATTGGTAATGTTTTTCTGAGAGGTTTTTTTGCCGGGCTAGTTTATAAAGGACTTATATAGTCAAAATGCATGGGATTACTCTAAGAAAAATTACGTAATTATCTGCATGATAGCAGTTGATGTATTTTTAGGCTATGGGTTGTCATGCCAATTTTGTAAACCTTTTGACTTTGCTGATTTGCTTCGGTGTAGCCCTTATATAATATGAAGCTTCAATTTCCATTTAAAAAAAAAAATGTTACATAATTTTTAAATAGTTTACAATATAAATACCAAAATTTTCATTTTGGAAGAATTACTTCATTACTTCATGTCACATGTATAACATTAAAAATGAGACATTGCTACATAATCTTCACATGGTTTATTATAAATAATGAAATGCTCATTTTGGAGGAGTTACTTTATCATCTTAGCTTTCCTTAGTTTATCTTAGACCTTGTCTTGATGTTTGTATCCTCAATTAAGTTTTATATGGAATTTCTCTTAATATTTTGGTTTCTTTAATGTAGCAAACATCATAATCATAATAATAATAATAAAGAAAAGTCAAATGGCATATATTTTATCTTCTTGCAACTCAACGATAAACAATCTTGTTTATCTCAATAGTTTCAAAGCCAAAAGTCTTGGATAAACTTGTGGCTTATACTGTTGATCAGTGCCCACAATTTTTAGCTTGTACACACTCGTCCACAACCTCTAATTCTGTACTGTTATTTCGTACAGTCCACTGACCTTATCATTGTACTGTCACATATGCTATCCCAATGACCAATTAAAATCTGTGCATGTTCAACCACTCATTTCGTACCATTAGTATGAGTAAAATTAAGTACGATCGCCATCTATTCATACAAATTTGTCGTTTGTACGAATTAATTAAATACAACTACCTTTTCTTCCGTACCAACCAACACATCATTGTCCATTCAATCATCGCAAGTCGTCGTACAAACTCCGTACCACTTCCATAGCTTGTGATTCTAACACATACCCTTCCCATTGCATTCTGTATACTCTTTCTTATCCACAAGTGACCCCTTTTCATAAAAGGTGTGCTCTCGTTCGTACAAAGTCGACTCATTTAATTAATTTTCGTACGCCCTTTTCCATAAGTTGTACAACTGTCCCCCCCTCACAAAAAAATTAATTTCTAATTTTAACCTTGGAAACTATATGGTAAGGTCAACTTGGGTTATAAAGTCACTTTATTAAAGTTCCACCTTGGCTTCTAAACTCAACTAATAAAAAAAAATTATATACATAGTGTATAAAGTGAAAGTTAAAAAGTGGAGCTTGCAAAGAAAAAGGCCAACTCCAAGATGGTTAACAATGACGGATGACACGTAGAGGTTAATTGATGTAGGGATGAAGTCAACATCATAAGACATTGTCTCAAATATTGAGAAGGGAGAGAACAAGTTAGGAGAAGGACAAAAAATATTAGGACATAATCGATAAATTGATAGAAAAGGAGAATAAAATTGTCAAGTTAATAGAAGATCTCGAGAAACAATGGAAAACCATACTAAGAATGATAAATGATGACAAGGATGAAACATGAAAGATACTTAATGATCATAGAAAATAATTGACTAACTAACCAAAAGGGCAGAGACATTATTTGCACAACCCTTATTCCACCAAAGACCACCACCAAGTCCAAATTTATTAAACATTAGTTAGCAAAGATATCCAGATAATATGGGCTATCTAAATAAAATCAAAATCAATATACCTAAATATGATGGACTAGATGATGTAAAAGTTGTCACGTGGGTTAATAAAATTTAAGGGATTTTTGCTATGAACCCACCTGCTAACAAACTAAAAAATATATTAATGACATCCTTATACTTATAAGGTGATGCTTATGATGGGTTCACCCGATGGTCAAAGAAAACTAGTAGTTTATTTGTTAACTGGAAAATGTTCAGATAAGATGTTCTTAAGATATTTTACAACGATGAAGAAGATGACACCTTTACCAAGTTCATTCATTTACAACAAACATGGACAATTAATGAATATACCCATGAATGGGAAGTCCCAATAACTATATTTTTAGACCTTATAGAGGAGCAACTGCTAAAATTGTATTATTTAGGATTAAAATCCATTATGCCTGACGAGATGAGACTATCAAGACCTAAGAATTTGGTTGAAGTCGGAAGCATGGAAAATATAATCAAAATAAGCGCAATACTCAATATGAGGTAGAGTTTGAACTCCCGAAGAAGACAACCAATTACAACACATTAGGTTATTACAAAACTACTAAATACCACCACTCAAAAAGGGAGAAAAAGAAGGAAAACAATTGTCATAAAATGTGGTAAAAATTGGACTCTAGGGAATAGATGCAAAGACATGTCATTATGTTACTGTAGAATAGTGGATTGGAATCAAGTATAAGTCTTGAACCTAAAAAATGAAATCACTATAGCATACAACTCAGATTCTAATTGTGATGAAAAACCACCAAAAGTATCACTGACATCAATCTCATGCACACTACTCAATAAGAATGAAGATGACATGCTTCAAACAAAAACTATTACTCAAAAGAACCAAATAAAACAACCAAAAAGAAAATATATTCTGTCTCGTCTTAGAAGGTTGAGAAGACCCATATTTGAAGAAAATATGAAAGAGAACCAATGAATCCACCTGTAACCAGGACACGAAAATCACTACCTAAGATGCTAAATCTCAAAGAAAGTGTAAAAAATAGAAACATAATAATATTGGTAGATTCCAATAGTACTCATAATTGTATAGCCATCAATGTCCCTAAACAACTAAACCTTTTTGTCTATCCTACCAAGTACCTCACAATTAGAATAGTTGATGAAAACATGATTAAGATAGTAGGATGATGTCACAAAATCTTAGTTCAAATACAAGAATTTCAACTACAAACATGATTTAATTCCCTACCACTCAATGAGATGGATATGGTGCTAGGTGCAAAATGGTTGACACAATGGTTGACACAGTTGGGCATGTATACCACCAATCTTGAAGAAAATTTCATGGAATTTAATTGGCAAAGTCAAGATTATAAATTATATGGTGTTGAAGGTTCCACTCTTGAGAATAATGAATTACAACTAATGAAAAAATGCAAGAGGACACATGAACATACACCAATAGAAGCAATGAAAATATGTTACCAAGAAGCATCGAGGTTTTACATTAAACAATCAAGTCAAAATACTTCAGGGTATGATGCATATATTACAAAGGAACCTTACCAACACTCAAATGAAGGACCAAGTCAAAGCCCTAAATCTAGACAAAGACAAGGATTATGTTGCTAAGGAAACATGCGTAGCTAGAGAGAATCCAATATATTATGATTTGAGGACAAAACATTCCTTAAAGGGGTGGTAATATAACAAACATAATAATAAATATTATAATAAATAATAATAATATAATAAACAGTAAATAATAATAAGTAGATTAATGAAAGGTCAAATGACACATCTCTTACCTTGTGACTAGTGAATGCATATAAGTACACCATCACAAGGCTCATTATAAATCATTATATCAATCTTTTTTATGATTCAATATTTTTATACTTGTAGAAATTCTCTTGCAACTCAGTGATAAACAATCTTGTTTATCTCACTTAAAGACTTGAAAGCCTTGATCATGATCTTTCTCCCTTCTTTTCCTTCTTCAATATTCTCATATTTTCATGATTCATGCTTCTTAGTTGCTTTGCATAACTCTAGCATTACTATGCATAACACACATAGTTTGACACCAACAAGATTGTTAGAATGAATGGAATAATCCACTTTTTTCCATAAAGACATGTAAAATTTGTAGTCTAAGTGCACTATGAATTGGCCTTTTTCCAGTTTCTCAAAACAACAAGAAGGGGAACTGAAATTTTTGGCCTAAAATCCAACATGAATCATTTTGGATTGATGAAATCATAGATATTGGATGTTAACATTGCACGATATGGTTGCAATAGGGGTATTTGAGGGTGTTGGATCCATTTTGCATAAAAAACAACAATTTCATCAATCCAAATTTGCAATTTTCGCAAAGAGCCCGATCGAATTGCAGTGATGGCAAACTAGAAAAGGTAAAAAACATAGAATATTTAGCTTTCTTGCATGTAAATCATTGAAAATAAGTTGACTTAGAAGGAAAAATATCCATGTAGATTGAAATTGAGCTTTCTTTCTTCAGTTGCCTCCTTCCTTTAGCTTTTAAACACCTTTTTGCTTTCTTTTAGAGCAAATTTCAAACAATTTTTTCCCTTTTAAACTAGTTATCCATCTTATTTCTTAGTTCCTTAGATATTAATTACTCCTTTTCTCTTGATACTTCTCCTAAGCTCTTGAACCAATCACTTGATTTATAGAGAGGTCCTCTTGGTTGTCCCACATGTGCACATTGTTGGGTATGTGCTATATACTTTGCACGACTAGATTTTTTTTTGCCTTGGGAAACATGTCACATTTTTTCCTCATTTTTCGTGTCGCCTCGATTTCTGTTTCCATTGTTGGAAGGTTTTTCAGCACATGATTTTTGCAGATGGTTTTCTATTTCCGGTTAAGGAATTAGGGTTGTCGACTAATCCAGGTCATTGGGTTAGGGTTTTGGATGTCGTTGGCTCCTATATGTATATTGTATTGTAAACAATATATCACTATGAATGAATATAGAATGTGGTGGTTTCCAGAGGAAAAATCTCTATGTAANTCTTTTCTGTTCTTTTATTGAAAATCTATTTGCAGTAAAATATTGTACAAGGTTAAAATCTACATTTGGTATCAGAGCTTTGTTGGCTTCAGGGGGATGCCTTTGTGGTCAAGGGTTTGGCTCAGGACTGTGATAAGCCTTGTTACAGTGGGAGATCTGTGGTATTTATTTTTCAGGTGAAAAGAAATGGCGAGCAATTCAAAAATGGAGATCGAGAATTTTAATGGGAAAAGTTTTGAGTTGTGGAAGCTCAAGATGGAAGATCTGTTGGTGGACAGAGATCAGTGGATCACAGTGGATCTAGGTACCGCACCTACAAGAACTTTGGCAGATGACTGGAAAAAATTGGATTGGAAGGTGAAGAGCACAATCTGACTGTATCTCTTAGATTCAATATTACTGAATGTGTCATAGGAAGCTATAACCAAAGATTTATGGGATAAGTTGGGGAAGTTGTATCAGTCTAAGTCCCTAGTAAATAAAATTTTCCTGAGAAAGAAGTTGTATAACCTAAGGATGAGAGATGGAGACTTAGTGGCAGATCATTTGAATGCCTTGAATACTGTGGTAAGTCAGTTAGTATCTGTTGAGATTAAAATTTTAGATGAATATAAGTGCATCAATTTATTGTGCTCTTTACCAGATTCATGGGATATTCTGGTTGTGGCCATAGGTAGTAATACAACTGCCTTGAAGTTTGATGAAGTGGTCTCATCCTTGTTGTTAGAGGAGATGAGGTGAAAAAATATGGAAGGACAGAGCACATATGCATTATCTGCAAGAGGACACTCCTAGGAAAGAAATAAATCTAAGTCCTCAAGTGGGAGATCTAAGTCTAACGGTAGATCCAAATCTCCCAGAAAGTTTGTAAAGATATGCTGGAGATGTGGAAAAGAAGGGCACTACAAGAAGCAATGTAGATCCAAAATTGAGAAAAATAAGGGATTTGAAGAAGCTCCTTCTACAGAAGAAAAGACCTCCAAGGAAGAAGGAGGGGATGTGTACTTAGCTTCTTCAAGCACACATGTAGATCACGAGGCATGGTTGGTTGACTCAGGTGCATCCTTCCATATGACTCCCCACAGGGAGTGGTTCTATGAATATGAAAGGTATGATGGAGGTAATGTTTTCCTAGGTGATGTCTCGACAACTAGAATCAGAGGATGAGGAAAAGTCAAGTTGAGGCTAATAGATGGAAGGATTAGAACACTACCTGGTGTTCTGCACATCTCAGGTTTCGCCAGAAATTTGATTTCTGTAAGAAAAATGGACGATGCAGGGGTAAAAACAATATTTGAAAAGGAAACCTGCAGGATGGTTCGAGGAGCAATGGTGTTTATGAAGGGAGTTCGATTTGGAATTCTGTATAAGCTGCAAGGAAGCACTACTATTAGTGATGAGTGTAATAGTTCCATTGTTCCTGATATTGGAGTTGAAGAAGAAAGAACTCCTATAGTCTTCGGAGAAGACTGGGGCATATCGAAGAGAAGGGTTTTCAAATACTACACGGTAAAGGTATAGTTGAAGGTATGTATAACTACTCTTTGGATTTTGATTTCTGTGAACATTGTGTATATGGGAAGCAGAATCAGGTAAGATTCCTCTCTAGTGCAACGAGGGCAGAAGGAATTTTACAGCTATTTCATAGTGATGTGTTTGGACCTGTGTTGGTTCTATCATTGGGAAAATCTTTGTACTATGTCTCATTTATAGATGAATTCTCGAGAAATACTTGGATATATTTTCTCAGGAAGAAATCTGAAGTCTTTGACAGGTTTAAAGAGTTTAAGGCTCTTGTTGAGAATCAAACAGAGAAAAGAATTAAGGTGCTGAGGAAAGATAACGACGAAGAGTTACGTGGGAATGAATTTGAAGAATTATGTAAGAAGTGCAGTATAGAAAGGCATGAAACTACTATATATACACCTCAACAGAATGGAGTTGCAGAAAGAATGAACATGACGCTGATGGAAAAATCAAGGTTTATGCTCTGTGGTGCCAGGTTAGGGAAATAATTCTGGGCAGAGGCAGTGGGTACTGCATGTTACCTGGTCAACATATCACCCTAATCATCCCTAGATGAAAAGACTCCACAAGAGGTATGGACTGGTAAGAAACTTTCTCTCACATATCTCAAGGTATTTGGTTGTGAGGCCTATGCTCATGTTCCAAAGGAAAACATGAGTAAGCTAAATAAGAAGGCTGAAAAGTGTATCGTTATTAGGTATAAAGATGGTCTCAAAGGTTATAAGATTTGGAACCCAAAAACTAAGAAGGTTGTGTATAGATGAGATGTGGTATTTAGAGAAATGAAGGATGTTGTTAAATAGGAAGTCCTACCAAGTAAGGAATAATCAGAAAAAATAGAGTTTGATTTAAAGGATGATGAATCAGACTCTACAGAAGAACATGAATCAGAAGAAGAAGATCCTCATAATCTAGAATTGAGGAGATCGGTTTGAGAAAGAAGGCTACCAGAAAGGTATATTCCATCTGATTTCCATTCAAATTTTGGTTTGTCTATTACTGATGATGATCCTAGAACTGTCAGGGAGGCAGTGGATTCACATGATGGAAAGCTCTGGAAAAAGGCCATGGATGAAGAAATGACAACCTTTGAGAAGAATGAGGCTTGGGATCTAGTGGAGTTTTTGATTGTAAGAAAGCCCATTGGTAGAAAATGGGTATTTAAAAATAAGCTGAATACATAAGACAAAGTGGAGAAATACAAAGCTTAGTTAGTAGCAAAGGGTTATTCCCAGGTTGAGGGAATTGATTTTGGTGAGATTTTTTCTCTTGTTGACAAGTTAACTTCTATAAGATTTATGTTATCTGTTGCTGTTGCATTTGATTTTGAAGTAGAACAAATGGATGTGAAGACAACATTCCTACATGGGGTTCTGGAAGAACAAATCTATATGAAGTATCCATAAGGCTTTGTTGTGAAGGGAAAGAAGGAGTTGGTATGCAAGCTGAAAAAGTCCCTGTATGATTTAAAACAATCACCAAGGATGTGGTATCAAAAATTTGATAACTATATGCTGGGACTTGGCTTCACAAGAAGCAAAGAGGATCACTGCGTGTATTTTAAATTAATTGGTGATCATTTGATTTATTTGGTCTTATATGTGGATGACATGTTGCTGATATGAAACTATGAGGATATTATCTAGGATGTGAAAACTCAGTTGTCCTCTAAATTTGACATGAAGGATCTTTGGCTTCAAATTTCATTTTGGGAATAGAAATTAAAAGAGATCTCTGGTATGTGTTATATTCTTTGCATGACCATTTTTTTTTTCCTCAGGAAACGTGTCACATTTTTTCCTCGATTTTTCGTGTTGCCTCGATTTTCGTGTCCATTGTTGGGTAGTTTTTCGGCACATGGTTTTTGCTAGTGGTTTTCTATTCTGATTAAGGAATTAAGGTTATTGACTAATCCAGGTCATTGGGTTAGGGTTTTAGATGCCCATGGCTCCTATATGTATATTGTATTGTAAACAATGTATCACTATGAATGAATATAAAATATGTTAGTTTTCCCAGTTTGGGTTTCCAGGGGAAAAATCTTTGTGTAATGTGTGTATTTGCCATTGTGTCTTTTCTATTTCTTTTATTGAAAATCTATTTACAGTAAAATATTGTACAAGGTTAAAATCTACACACACAGACTCCCTACTTTGTTGTCATCCTACCTTGGATATTGATTGAACATATATTCTTTGTGGCTTCATCTAGAATTGCGACATGCAAGCAACATGCCCTGGGAGGGGGGAGTAGTGGTTTTTGTTTCAAAATAATTGGAACAAAAATCTAGTGCTCTCAACCAATTTATTCATTGTTGATTTGAGTAGTTAGTTTTCTTTTGTAGTTTAGTTTTTTTTGTTATTGTTATCTTTGCATGTTATTGCTTTGTTGTAGTGATGACAACATAATTCATGCAGGTTTCAATGTTCTTGGAAACCATAGCAATTTTGTAACTCAATGCCCAATTTGACACATGTAGGATTGTTTAAAAGATTTCTCATGGACCTCAACAAATATTGTATTTTGACTGATAAAAAAACTATAATGATATTTTCTCCTCGCTCCTGCACCACATTTCTAGCAATTAGACTATGATAATTTTGATTATTTCACCGTTTTCACTATGTATACTCTTCCACCTCTAATATCTTTCTTTCTAAGGGTTTTGTCCCTTTTATCTTTCATGGTGTTCCCTATACTTGGAAACCATATAAGTTATCATAGACTTGGAGGAGCTGACCCTCTCTACCATGGTTTCATCAAGGACAACATTCTCTCTTCACCTTGAGGGATTTTCTGGTCCTTAACATGACAACATAAGTGATAATTTCATGTAGATATGGATGTTTTGAATATTGTTGACTCTAAACCATCTTCTCCTCAAAGTGAGGATTGGGTATCCAACTCCTTTTAAATTGATGAATGACTACAAAAATGACTATCTCTCAAACCAACACTATGGGAGAAGATATAACAACTATGACACACCTCATCAGACCTATTTGGATGCTTCCCATGTCATCCCATGCATTCAAAACTAATACTACCTTATTTTAGTTTCCCCTTCTAATGTTCTTACAACGAATTCCCTTCCTTCAACCATGATGATGACCATGTCCATTCTTATAACTGTTCCCTTGGGTAGCTATAATTTAACTCCCAATCAACTTAAATGTAACCTCCTTGGTTCACCTCTAGAGCCTTGATGGATACTCTTATGGTGAATGCTTGAAGCATTCTTGGTATGACTGTTGTAATTTGGTTTCCGTTGGTTGATGGAGTGAGAAACACTCTCATGTTTCAGTATTGATATGGTTTCCATAGAATATTGGTCACTTATGTTTGAGTATCATTCATATTGTATTATTGAGGGGCATGAGTAAGTTGTGGGAGAGAATGGATGTGTTGTGATTGGTTCTGGTTCAAATCAGACAGTGAATGACAGAAGTGGATGTGACTGAGGGATGAAGAGGATCTGATTTTTCATGAAGAGAAAACCCTAAATAATCATAAGGCATACACAGTCTGTAGTACAGATAGGCCGCGTACATACATGAGTTGTACTACTGGTAGGGCATGTACATACGCGTGCTGCACTACTGACAGGTTGCATACTTATTGACATATTGGTATCTGTTGAGGATTCATTCCTCTTCTCAGTTGGTGCTGAGTTGTGTAAGCTGAGTCTTGCATTGTAGAGATGGTGCTCTTGTGGGGTTGTAACTCTATTCAGTTAGTGCTGATAACCCAAGGATTGTAGTCCGTAATAAAAATAAAATTGTACATACATCTTGTGTTCTTTGTGTTCCTTGTGGTGATGACTTATTGATGATATATGTTGCTGGTATATATGGCTAATGTATGTTCACATTTAATTGGTTATAAATGACAACAATAAGTAATGAGTAAATGATGATTGCTAACTAAGGAGTTTTGTGAAGGGAAGTTTGAAAAAGATAACCACACTCATTCACCCCCCCTCTAAGTGCGGTCGGTGTGTCCAACAATTGGAATAAGAGAAGGCTTCCACTATAATCATTAACAAGTTTGGAGGAGATCCATGGACACACAAATGGATGATGAAGTTCCAATCCTTGATGAGGAAAATTATTCTACATGGAGAATAGAAATGAAAGTGCACTTGAAGGAAGTAGGAGCGGGTATTTGGAAGGCAACTATTGGTGGATCAGTTCCTTTGAAGAACAAGTCAAAGTTTGCAGCTCAAAGGGAAGAAAAGAAGAATGATGCATTGGCTCTCAAGACCATTCTTAGTGGACTCTCAAGTTCTATCAAAGAAAGCATGGGACAATGCACTTTGGCCAATGATCTATGGCTAAAGCTAGAGAAGACATACCAAAGCAAGAAGGAAGACACTAAAGACAACTCCATCAAGAACAATGAAGGTAAAGAATCTCCAAAATCCTCTATTTGCAATGATTCTAAATGTGATGATGTTGGTAAAAAGAAAGCTCTTGAAAGCAATTCTATCAAGATCAATGAAGGTAAAGAATCTCCAAAAACCCCCGATTGCAATATTTCAAAATGTGATGATGTTGAATATTTATATACAAGTGAAGAAGAAAATCTAGAGATAGTTTGTGTAGATTCAAATGATAGTTATACCATGGAAGAAGTAGAAGAAGAACTATCAAAGATTAAAAGAAAATTTGAATGGGGTCTATTTGAATACAACTATGACCATTGTTATATAGAATATAGCTATCTTTCAGATAACAATAAAAAGTTTCTTAAAAGGAATCAAAGGCATATCTTGAAGTTAAAGTAAATGCTCAAGGAACAAGAAGAAAGTAAAAAGACTCTATTAGAAGAAAAAGAAGAAGAGATCAAAAGTATTGAAGTTAATGTCCATCTCAAGACCCAAATTGAAGAAGCCAAAAGGATAGAGGAACTACTAAAGAATCAAGTAAATGAAAAGGAAGAGTCATGTCATAAGTTGGAAGTTGAAGTTGTTGATCTTAGAAATAAAGTAGAGAAGTCAAACAAATTCTCGAATAGCTCAAAAATCTTGAAAGAGATCTTAGATAGTCAAAGATCACCAAATGATAAATCAGGTCTTTGATATAAGAAATAAGCTACACATGTTGAAGCAAGCACCTCAAAGAAGCATAAGGTAAGTCCCCCACTCTCAAAGGATGGAAATAATTGTTGGAAATATTGTCATTGATGTCAACAAACAAAGTGATGATGTCAAAACAGTGTGCAAAGATCGAAATAACAAACATAGAGATCAAAGCTTAAGAGGATTAACGACCGACTATTAGCGCATAAAATGATGCACATACATAATTAAAGCTCAGAAGTATAGAGGTATTTCGTGTCTATTGTTGATCACGATAGGATCAACAATCCAATGATAAAAGCTCAGGAGGGTTAGCGAATGAGGATCAATGCTCTGTAAGAAGAAGTTCATTGCAGGTGAATCGACGGTTCCTTGAAAATATTAAGAAGTCGACCACTGCACATGAAATTGTGAGAAGACATAGAAGTCGTCCGATCAAAGAGTTGATGACCCTGATTGTCTCATATAACATGATTAATCCCACATTAGAAGCGTGAATAAACACATATAGGTTTATATTCATGGCTCTCTCCATAGCTTACCGATGCATAGTGAAAATGTATGGTGGGGGCTCTAGGTGTTTGGATTCCATGAGAAGCTCACCAGCCTGGAGCCCGGGACGACCTGTCAGGCCCCCTACCTTTTGGTCAAAGTTACAATAACTATCGATCTGATGACGAATGATCTCGAGCGTTAGATTAGACAATTGTTTTACCGAAGATATACTAGCTGTCAATTGGAAGGTAGGCACGTAGCACAAGATTAACGAAGTCGAGATATCGGATATCAGGAGGTTGGACATAACATACCTCAAATAATCCCGATAGACGAACCTCCGAAGTCGAGAAAGGACAACACATTGACAGACCATGTCAGCAAACCTCATCAGCAAGGATGCATGGAAGACCATGTCAACATGTACACATGGCATAACCAAAAAAGGACAAGTGTAAAAGAGGAAATTGGCTCGTGACCATGTGAAAAAGTGACGTAAGAAAAACTATGTCACTTTGAGAGAATTGTATCGGGAGTTTTGAAATGTTAGATGTATTGAAATACCTAAAGTCCTGAAATCGAGAATGAATAAGGACCATCAGATTTGGAGGATGTACGAGGACCGTTGGATCAGGGTTGTTGGTCAACAAACCACGTCAATAGTCTACGTCAACAAGACTACGTTAGCAAGGACACGTGGCACAATCATACACTGACAAGTGACAAGTTGATTTGGCATTTCAGGCACATGTAAGTCATGAATCAGAGTGACACGTGGCAACTACTCAACACGTGCCAAGTCATCAAGTGACATCAGCGAGTTTACATGTCATCAGAAGAATGAATAGTAACCATTGGATCATGAAGAGATCTGGATCGTTGATTCGAGAAGGGCATATGTCACACCACATCAACAGGGACAAAGTGTCGAAATTATGACAACCATCCATCTCAACACATGAATAAGTCATAGCCATCGGATTTAGCAATGAAAGGATGAGTGTAAGGTCTAAAGAGGACTGTAGATCTGTCTTCGTGAAATAAATGTGAACCATCTGATTTTTTTGGCGATATCATAATCGGGAGATTTAAAATGTTGGATGTCATGAAGACCCGATGGGAAAAACGTCGAAACTTCATAAGCCGTCCATATCAGTGGGTGATTGAATCATGACCATTGATTCTAATAAAGCGCTCAAAGCGTGCGATTGGTATAGCACCTGGTCACCGCAGTTGGTCGTATGGTTCCGAGATGTAATCGACAATATCATAATCGAGAGTTTTGAAAGGTTGGAGGTAATGAAGACCCGAAGGGAAAAGTGCCAAAATCCCGTTAGCCGTCCATCTCTTCAGAAGAATGAATCGTGACCATTTAATCTATAAACTCTCAGGCGCTAGTCTTACTTAGCTCTTGATCATTGTCATTAGTCATATGCTATAAAGTTTTAAAAGGAATATGTCTCTATATTTGGTAAAATCCTGTGGTTCTATAATACACAGTCATATATGTTGGCTTGAAGGAAGCGCCTCCACGGAATCTAGTCTCTGTGAAGATAACAGATTCAGGAACGAATTGAATGGATGAAATTGATCCATAAGTGATCAATTTACGAAAATCCATAATAGTGAAAATAATTATAAAGATTATTGTTAAGTTAATTAAAGAGGTGCGTTTGGTCCAAACGAAGGGACACAGTGTTTCACACTCACGTTTTTCTGAAGAATATATAAAAATGAAAGAGTGGGAGAAGAAAGTGTCTCTGCAGTGGAGTACAGAAGATCAAAAGCCAAAGCAGATTCCAAGAAGATATCAGAGAAAAGAATATGTGAATTACAGAGATGATGAAATTCAGTGATGAGAGTCTTATGATATACCTCTGATCATAATTTAGAGCTGATTCTATAATGGATCACTACTACTGGAGTTTAATAAACTCTAGCTGGATAGACTAGGTTCTATCAACAAGATGGGTCTTGCAGCAAGCTGGGTCTTGGCTAAGAGTTGGTGCTCTCCGAGGAGTTGGTGCTTCTCATTTCAATTGGTGATAAAAAAAAATCCTCTTTCACATATATTTAAATTATTATGTTCATA
>SNQJ01S0018940.1:44552-89379 GCA_010110895.2 Picea sitchensis
TTTTCGTTATTGTTATCTTTGCATGTTATTGCTTTGTTGTAATGATGGAAACATAATTCATGCAGGTTTCAATGTTTTTGGAAACCATAGCAATTTTGTAACTCAATGCCCAATTTGGCACATGTAGGATTGTTTAAAAGATTTCTCATGGACCTCAACAAATATTGTATTTTGAATGATAAAAAAACTATAATGATCTTTTCTCCTCACTCCTGCACAACATTTCTAGCAATTAGACTATGATAACTTTGATTATTTCGCCGTTTTCACTATGGATACTCTTCGACCTCTAATATCTTTCTTTCTAAGGGTTTTGTCCCTTTTATCTTTCATGGTGTTCCCTATACTTGGAAACCATATAAGTTATCATAGACTTGGAGGAGCTGACCCTCTCTACCATGGTTTCATCAAGGACAACATTCTCTCTTCACCTTGAGGGGTTTTCTGGTCCTTAACATGACAACATAAGTGATAATTTCATGTAGATATGGATGTTTTGAATATTGTTGACTATAAACCATCTTCTCCTCAAAGTGAGGATTGGGTATCCAACTCCTTTTAAATTGATGAATGACTACAAAATGACTATCTCTCAAACCAACACTATGGGAGAAGATATAACAACTATGGCACAACTCATCGAACCTATTTGGATGCTTCCCTTGTCATCCCATGCATTCAAAACTAATACTACCTTATTTTAGTTTCCCCTTCTATTGTTCTTACAATGATTTCCCTTCCTTCAACCATGATGATGACCATGTCCATTCTTATAACTCTTTCCTTGGGTAGCTATAATTTAACTCCCAATCAACTTAAATGTAACCTCCTTGGTTCACCTCTAGAGCCTTAGACTCCATTAGACCATGTTATTCCATAGAGCATGGAAATTTACTACATGACCAAAATGATCATAGACATCCCTAGGACCTGAGTTCATTACCCACATCCACTTCTTTCTTAATGCATGCCACATGGACCTTTATGAGCATCATATAACTTGCCTCGTATACTTTCTCTTCATTTGGGGCATATAATTAGACTCCTATATTTTATGTTCCTCAAGGGGAACACAAGTGGCCTCTTATTCAAGCCACCACCTGAGGAACCATGTTGACCTCCACTTATACACCTATGCATGGGTACAATACATGTGCATGCCTAAGACAAATTGCTCAACCACATACTAATGAGCACAATTAATATGCACTATTTTTTGACAACATTGATTTAGTTAGCAATGGTTTTCTTAGTGCATATCATATTAGTGCCAAGAGTTAGCATTCCACTATTAATTTCTTTGTCAACCAATGACACCTCCCTTGGTCTCTCAAGAATGTGCCACATGGAAAACATCAGTTGATGCACGTGAATTTGAGTCATATGATAGAATTTTGCTTCATAATCATGTCATCATATGAAGCACTACCACATATATATTATATTACATGATTTACAAGCACATATAATAGACTACTCTTTGTCAAAGTGGGTGCAATTTAGAACATTCACCCATAACGTTATCTTTATGTAAAATAACACTACATTGACTTACATGAATACTGGGCATTAATTGTATTTATTGTACTATTTGTTCCCTAAGGCACATGATTTCTATAAATGTACAAGTAATGCTTGTTAGAAGATTAACATGTGAGTGTTGAGTACTAGGTTATGCAATTTATTCTTTCTAATAAGCCACCAAGGCATTCCCACCACCAAATTATAATGTTTGCGCTCAATTAGGTATTCATCTTTTACCATTTTTTTTGTTCACTTTACTTCCAACATTGTTATTTTATCTCTTTCAATTAATCAAGTAACTAATTGCTTAGTTCATCAAGTTAATTGACACTTGGTTAAACCTTCACTAAATTCACTATAATAGTCTACTTCCTTCCATCTTATGAATGTGATGTAGGTGAACTTAACACTAATTTTGTTGTTGAAATGGTGTCGCTCTAGAGCCACCCATTTGGTTTCTTAGCTAATGCATGGTTTGGAATATAGGCATTTGTCTACCCACTCTAACGAGCAAAATAATAACGAGAACAACCTTTTTCTTGCTTAGAATAATTGGACATTATGCTACAACATTATCTTGATTGTAGGGCTTCCTTGTATCCTAAAAAGTGCGAGTTGTTTTCTCTACTTAGAAAACTTCCTAGCCAACATCATTTGTAAGGAGGGCCTCATGATGAACCTCACTATAAATAAATAAATAGTGGACATGCCTCCTACAATAGATGTGTCTAGCATATTTGTTGTGTACCTAACCACAACATCTTTATTATGTATTAGACACTATGCACTATGTCCCTTGTTGTAATGAACTAGTTGGGTAGTCTTGTTGCCTTCAAATTTTATGTCTACATAAAAAAACAAAGGCTCTTTATTCTATTTGATGATGTAGCACCCTAAACAATATTGATAACAAACAGGTTAAGTGACTGAGCTTCCATCTTGATACATATTAATGCTTCCCCATCAACAACATAGGTCATAAACATACTCAATGTAAAGGTGCATTACAAAAGATGGAATTTACAATGGACGAACACACCTTCAAGGATGACTTTTATGCCACAAGGATTGAATGATTCAATGTTGTTTTGGGTATTCAATGGATTATTATTATAGAGACCTACTTCACTAACCATCATGAGAATTTCCTCTCCTTTATGCAAGATGATCACAAAATCACTATCAATGAACTTCCACCTAGAAGTATCCAATTGGTTGACTCCAAACTCAAGTCCAAACTTCTGAAAGAGGGCCACTTTGGCTTCATATATGTCTTTTTTATACTATATGGATGTAATTCCTTCTCAACAAACCCACAATTCATGCCTCGCTACCCTACTCCAAAAATATAAGTTCATTTTCCGAGAGACGCCCACCAAAATTCCTTGTGAAAAGGGTAAGAAACATTCATCCTTATCCACATGGTCATATTTTCATCTATATGGTCGTTTTTTTTTTATCCATGTGGTAATTTTTTTTTATCCATGTGATCATTTTTAGAAGTTTGAGATTCAAAGGCTTGTGGAGCAACTCCGGGAATTTGGGATCATAACTCCTAGTAATATCCCTTACACCACTCTTCTTGTCTTGAAGAGGAAAGATAATGAATCTTACTACCTTTGTATTGATTACATAACACTTAATTGAATCATTATAAAAAAATAGTTCCCATGCCTTTGATTGATGATTTGAGGAATGAGATACATGGTGCCAAGTTTTTTTCTAACATTAATCTCCACTTTAGCTATATTACGATATACCTATATGAATCCTAGACTAAGATAAGAATACATTTTGACTCATGAAGGCCACTAACAATGGTAAGTGATGCCATTTGTCCTTTATAATGATCCTACTACATTTTTAGGATTTAAAGAACAAAGTGTTTGGTAAATAACTTTGCAAGTCTTCCATATTCTTCTTTGATGATATCCTAATGTATGGAATAACATTCACAAATCATATGGTGTTGGATCATGTTGTCATTGATGACAAAGGATTGATTGATTGATGTCAAAAGATTGATGTCAAGGGATTGATTGATGCCAAAGGATTGATTGATTGATGTCAAAGGTCAAAGGGTTGATATCAAAGGAACATTGTCTTGTCTTAGCATACTGATGTAATATGTATTGTCCTTGATGTGAATGGATTGATGTCAAGTGGAATCATAGTCACATGATGTCAAACATAGATGAAGATGGATTAATGAGTTGTCGTTGATATATGACGAAGATGGATCGATGTGTTTCCATTGATATATGATGCATAGTTGAATTGATGTAAAGATGACTCATTATTGTCTTGATAAGGAGTAAAAGTGGATGAACTCCAAAGTGGTCCCCTTATGGTGAAATCCCTCACAGGAAGAGACTTTGTGGATTAGTTATCCTAGAAGTATGGTTAGATAACCCATGCTTAATTGTGGAATAATGAGATGAAGATCAGTGAATTTGTCAGTAAAACTATCCTAGATGGATAGTGCTTGTCAATCAATTTCTGGTGGTATGTGGAACATCACATAACTCCTCATGGTTTGAGAGTTATGGCCTTACGAAGTTGGAGGACCCTCATATGTTGGCTTGAAGCCCCAAAAGGTCAAAGAAATCAAAGTGCTTGCAAAGAAGGAGGATTATTTAAATAATAAAGTGAAGTGACAAAATCAAAGAGGATTATTTAAATAATAAATTGAAGTGATAAAGTCAAGGAAGATTGTTTAAATAATAAAGTAAATGGAGAACTTTCTAATTATGGAAAGTGGTTAACCCTAAAAAAAGGAAAATGGGTTAAGTGGTCAAGTGGCTATTGGATACATAGACAAGTGGAGAATTGGGCCAAGTTGGACATAGGTGACTATGTGGACAAAGTGGCCTAGAAGATGCTTCTAAGGAAGCTACTTGGAGAGTATAAATAAGAGGCAAGGGTCTCTTGTGAAAATCACCTCTTGAGCATATATTGAAGATCTATTCTGAGAGAGAGAGTGGCTGGAGGATCTCATGAATGCATCAAATTTTTCATAAGTCTGAGATCTTGATGGAGAAAGTTTTGTATGTTCAGAAACCCTAGTTTCTGAAGGAGTACGCGAGCAACAGTGGGCCAACGAGCGTATATACGTGGGCTGCAGTAAGCCAGAACGCACACACATGCGAGCTGAAGGAGGGCAGATCGCGTACAAAATATGGAAGTCATGAAGACTTGAATGTGAGCCGGTGCCAAGTTCTTGAAGTCCGAAGAAGTTCCAAATCTGCATTCTATGGGCTTAGATCTTCCATAAAGACTTTGGTATGGTTACACAGTTGTCTTGATGGATACTCTTATGGTGAATGCTTGAAGCATTCTTGGTATGACTATTGTGATTTGGTTTCTGTTGGTTGATGGAGTGAGAAACACTCTCATGTTTCAATATTGATATGGTTGCCATAGAATATTGGTCACTTATGTTTGAGTATCATTCATATTGTATTATTGAGGGGCATGAGTAAGTTGTGGGAGAGAATGGATGTGTTGTGATTGGTTCTGGTTCAGATCGGACAGTGAATGACATAAGTGGATGTGACTGAGGGATGAAGAGGATCTGATTTTTCATGAAGAGAAAACCCTAAATAATCATAAGGCATACGCAGTATGTAGTACAAACAGGCCGCGTACATGCACAAGTTGTACTACTGGTAGGGTGCGTACATACGCGTGCTGCACTACTGACATGTTGCATACTTATTGACATATTGGTATCTGTTGAGGATTCATTCCTCTTCTCAGTTGGTGCTGAGTTGTGTAAGCCGAGTCTTGCATTGTAGAGTGGGTGCTCTTGTGGGGTTGTAACTCTATTCAGTTGGTACTGATAACCCAAGGATTGTAGTCCGTAATAAAAATAAAATTGTACATACATCTTGTGTTCTTTGTGTTCGTTGTGGTGATGACTTATTGATGATATATGTTGCTGGTATATATGGCTGATGTATGTTCACATTTAATTGGTTATAAATGACAACAATAAGTAATGAGTAAATGATGATTGCTAAATAAGGAGTTTTGTGAAGGGAAGTTTGAAAAAGATCCCCACACTCATTCACCCCCCCTCTAAGTGCAGTTGGTGTGTCCAACAATTGGAATCAGAGCAGGCCTCCACTATAATCCTTAACAAGCTTGGAGGAGATCCATGGACACACAAATGGATGATGAAGTTCCAATCCTTGATGAGGAAAATTATTCTACATGGAGAATAGAAACGAAAGTGCACTTGAAGGAAATAGGAGCGGGTATTTGGAAGGAAACTATTGGTGGATCAGTTCCTTTGAAGAACAAGTCAAAGTTTGCAGCTCAAAGGGAAGAAAAGAAGAATGATGCATTGGCTCTCAATACCATTCTTAGTGGACTCTCAAGTTTTATCAAAGAAAGCATGGGACAATGCACTTTCGCCAAGGATCTATGGCTAAAGCTAGAGAAGACATACCAAAGCAAGAAGGAAGACACTAAAGACAACCCCATCAAGAACAATGAAGGTAAAGAATCTCCAAAATCCTCTATTTGAAATGATTCTAAATGTGATGATGTTGGTAAAAAGGAAGATCTTGAAAGCAATTCTATCAAGATCAATGAAGATAAAGAATCTCCAAAACCCCCCGATTCCAATATTTCAAAATGTGATGATGTTGAATATTTATATACAAGTGAAGAAGAAAATCTAGAGACAATTTGTGTAGATTCAAATGATAGTTATACCATGGAAGAAGTAGAAGAAGAACTATCAAAGCTTAAAATAAAATTTGAATGGGGTATATTTGAATACAACTATGACCATTGTTATATAGAATATAGCTATCTTTCAGATAACACTAAAAAGTTTCTTAAAAGGAATCAAAGGCATATCTTGAAGTTAAAGGAAATACTCAAGGAACAAGAAGAAAGTAAAAATACTCTATTAGAAGAAAAAGAAGAAGAGATCAAAAGTCTTGAAGTTAATGTCCATCTCAAGACCCAAATTGAAGAACCCAAAAGGATAGAGGAACTATTAAAGAATCAAGTAAATGAAAAGGAAGAGTCATGTCATAAGTTGGAAGTTGAAGTTGTTGATCTTAGAAAGAAAGTAGAGAAGTCAAACAAATTCTTGAATAGCTCAAAAATCTTGAATGAGATCTTAGATAGTCAAAGATCACCAAATGATAAATCAGGTCTTGGATACAAGAAATAAGCTACACATGTTGAAGCAAGCACCTCAAAGAAGCATAAGGTAAGTCCCTCACTCTCAAAGGATGAAAATAATTGTTGGAAATATTGTCATTGATGTCAACAAACAAAGTGATGATGTCAAAACAGTGTGCAAAGATCGAAATAACAAACACAGAGATCAAAGTTCAGGAGGATTAACGACCGACTATTAGTGCATAAAAGAATGCACATACAGAATTAAAGCTCATAAGTACAGAGGTATTTCGTGTCTATTGTTGATCACGATAGGATCAACAATACAATGATAAAATCTCAGGAGGGTTAGCGAATGAGGATCAATGCTCTGTAAGAAGAAGTGCATTGCAGGTGAATCGACGGTTCCTTGAAAATATTAAGAAGTTGACCATTGCACATGAAATTGTGAGAAGACACAACAACCGTTCGATCAAAGAGTTGACGACCCTGATTGTCTCATATAACAGGATTAATCCCACATTAGAAGCGTGAATAAACACATATAGGTTTATATGCACGACTCTCTCCATATCTTACCGATGCATAGTGAAAAGGTATGGTGGGGGCTCTAGGTGTTTGGATTCCACGAGAAGCTCACTAGCCTAGAGCCTGGGACAACCTATTAGGCCCCCTACCTTTTGGTCAAAGTTACAATAACTATCGATCTGATGACGAATGATCTCGAGCATTAGATCAGACAATTGTTTTACCGAAGATATCCTTGCTGTCAGTTGGAAGGTAGGAATGTAGCACAAGATTAACGAAGTCAGGATATCGAAGATCAGGAGGTTGGACATAACATACCTCAAATAATCCCGATAGACGAACCCCCAAAGTCGAGGAAGGACAACACATTGACAGACCATGTCAGCAAACCTTGTCAGCAAGGATGCGTGGAAGACCATGTCAACATGTACACATGGCATAACCAAAAAAGGACAAGTGTCAAAGAGGAAATTGGCTCGTGACCATGTGAACAAGTGACGTAAGAAAAACTACATCACTTCGGGAGAATTGTATCGGGAGTTTTGAAATGTTAGATGTATCGAAATACCCGAAGTCCCGAAATCGAGAATGAATAAGGACCATCATATTTGGAGGATGTACGAGGACTGTTGGATCAGGGTTGTTGGTTAGCAAACCATGTCAACAGTCTACGTCAACAAGACTATGTCAACAAGGACACGTGGCTCAATTAGACATTGACAAGTGACAAGTTGATTTGGCATTTCAGGCACATGTAAGTCACGAATCAGAGTGACACGTGGTAGCTACTCAACACGTGCCAAGTCATCAAGTGATGTCAGTGAGTTTACATCTCATCAGAAGAATGAATCGTAACCATTGGATCATGAAGAGATCTGGACCGTTGATTCAAGAAGGGCATATGTCACACCACGCCAACAAGGAAAAAGTGCCGAAATTACGACAACCATCCATCTCAACGCATGAATAAGTCATAGCCATCGGATTTAGCAATGAAAGGATGAGTGTAAGGTCTAAAGAGGACCATAGATCTGTCTCTGTGAAATAAACGTGAACCATCTGATTGTTTCGACAATATCGTAATCGGGAGATTTGAAATGTTGGATGTCACGAAGTCCCGATGGGAAAAACGCTGAAACTTCGTAAGCCATCCATCTCAGTGGGTGATTGAATCATGATCATTGATTCTAATAAAGCGCTCAAAGCGTGCGATTGGTATAGCACCTGGTCACCACAGTTGCTTGTATGGTTTTGAGATGCAATTGAAAATATCATAATCGAGAGTTTTGAAAGGTTGGAGGTAATGAAGACCTGAAGGGAAAAGTGCCAAAATCCCGTCAGCCATCCATCTCTTCAGAAGAATGAATCGTGACTGTTTAATCTATAAACGCTCAGGCACGTGTCTCACTTAGCTCTTGATCATTGTCGTTAGTCATATGCTATAAAGTTTTAAAAGGAATATGTCGCTATATTTGGTAAAATCCCATGGTTCTATAATACACCGTCATATATGTTGGCTTGAAGGAAGCACCTCCACGGAATCTAGTCTCTGTGAAGATAACAGATTCAGGAATGAATTGAATGGATGAAATTGATCCATAAGTGATCAATTTACGAAAATCCATCACAGTGAAAATAATTATAGAGATTATTGTTAAGTTAATTAAAGAGGTGCGTTTGGTCCAAACGAAGGGACACAGTGTTTCACACTCACGTTTTCTGAAGAATATATAAACATGAAAGAGTGGGAGAAGAAAGTGTCTCTGTAGTTGAGTACAGAAGATCAAAAGCCAAAGCAGATTCCAAGAAGATATCAGAGAAAAGAATATGTGAATTACAGAGATGATGAAATTCAGTGATGAGAGTCTTATGATATACCTCTGATCATAATTTAGAGATGATTCTATAATGGATCACTACTACTGGAGTTTAATAAACTCTAGTTGGATAGACTGGGTTCTATCAACAAGCTGGGTCTTGCAGCAAGCTAGGTCTTGGCTAAGAGTTGGTGCTCTCCGAGGAGTTGGTGCTTCTCATTTCAGTTAGTGATAAAAAAAATCCTCTTTCACATATATTTAAATTATTATGTTCATATCAATTATACAAAAACTTATACACACATCTGGTGTCTCTGTGTTCAATGTGATTATGATTTGATTGTTATTAATCTATTCAATTATGTTTTAACTGGTAACTTGAAAGAAGAAAAAGTTAGAATAGTTCACACACTAATTCACCCCCCCTCTTAGTGTGGGTCGTGTGTTCTTCAATAATGTTGCAAGTCAACCATCTACACAAGGCAAGGAAAGTTTCAAAGGAACAAAGCAAGGAAGACATCAAGAATCCATCTTTACACCTCAAAGAAGAGAGACACCTTCAAGATGGACACCAAGCAAAGGTATGCAAATGTTTTTCATGGTCACTATTACTCATGTAATGAATATAGTCACAAAGATTTAGAATGCAGATTGTATGCAAGGAGAGATAATGAAAGATTTCATAACACCTTAAGGTGTTGGAGATTTAATCAAGTAGGACACATTGTTGTTCATTGTCACATCATGAGATGCTACAGCTGTAGTGGATTTGGTCACAAATCCCAGGATTGCTGGAACACAAGAAGAAAGTCCATGATGAGGACTTCATATAGCATGACTAGAAGAAGGCATGAAGTTAGGAAGGAAGACATTTTTGAAAATATGGAAGCTCGGAGATCAAGTTTTGAGAAGCAGGGACACCTTCAAAAGTGGGTAAAGAAGACTGGACAACCAGAACAAAATAACAGCCTTAAGGGAAGCTCAAGTTTGTCATCTTCAGAAGCATACACGGGTTACAATTATAACAGTCACGTTCATAAGCGAGCTGACCTGTGAATAGGTCGGTTACATAAGCGAGTTGTATGTGCAGTAGGCCGCGTATCTGTGGTAAAACCTTGGGAAAAAGACTATGCACTTGAGTTGCAACATGGTATAAAGATATAACTCTGTGTTGCAGGGTATGGCATGGCTTGTTGCAGGGTCTTACATTGTTTGCTGTAGGTTTTCATGATTACATGTTGGCATACATAATTGATGTATGCATGGTAGTGACATATGGTTGAGTATTGAAAGACTATCTTGGATGCATGGTACTAACCCTAGAGTGTGGATTGAGACATTTTTCTATTGAAGAACAATGTTGGTTGTGACAATGAAGTTATGGAACTTTGGTTATGAGATATATCATGATGATTCTAGTTAGATATGTCATTGATCTATTGAGGCATACTTCTAGTACATATTGGATGCTTAGTATTTGTTGTAGTGAATGGAGGTTGAGACTGATTTGTTGGGGAACATGGCTGGTACATATTTGAGTTTCATTGATATATCTTATGATGTATTATTGGAAGCATATTTGTTGGATATCTTGGTGCATGCATTTGGCATATCGATGGACTACATATTGGGACATGTAGTTGATGAGTTGATGAGGTGGTCATGTTGTACAACATTGATGAGTCATAGCTTGATCTCTAGTTGATGCATGTTTGGTACACATTTGGTACATTGTTAGAGGCACCTACTAGCAGTATGATTGGAACATGGTGTATGGTTGATATGACATTCATATATGAGAACACATCTTGATTGTATTTCATCTTGTTGAGGTTTGGTGCATGGCTGATGCACTTGATTGGTACAATTAATGACACATGTTTTGCACTCATAGATGGTATATGCATGTGGATGATAATACTTGGATAAAAGTACACCATTGGTATTATTTGTTTAGCATATATTTTGGTACATGATATATGGGATGATATAGTTGAGACACATGATTGATTAAGATGCATGGTTATTGTTAGTCCCTAAAGTTGCACTTGAATGTGAGAGGGAAAGCTAGGGCATCATCAGGTTATTGCAATAATGTTTATAAATAAGGATGTGTTTTGGGTTTTGAAAGAAGGTGAATTAGGTAAACTGAAAGAGAAAGAATAAGGGAAACAAGCTAAACGTAGATCAATGAAATACCATTGGGCATGGAGTCAAGTAAGCACCCCGTTGATCGAAGACAATCAAATTGCATATCAGATAAGAAGTTTATATGAAAATGGGTAGAAGAATAGGGAATAAAAAAATAGTAGAATACCCATCAAACAAAGATTCTCTTTGCAAAATGTATGAAAATGTACTTGAAACAAAACACACAAATAGTAGGCAGTCACAACAAAATTTTTACCGCTTGAGAATCTATTATCCATGAGCAACCATTGATTCTCAATGTCTGCAATTCGTTCAAGCAAGATGAAAAACAGAGTGTAAAACAATTGAAATTATATTATGATAAGACAATTGTCATAAATCTTCGATATCAGAAGCGATCACAAAATAAAATGTCCTCAGGCTTACAATAACACACACTGGATGGTTATCTCATCAAATTCCTCCCAGGCCTCACCCTCTCGGGCCTCCTCCCTCCGTTTCACAATTACAAAGTCTTGGTTTAAATAACAAGATAACATCTCTTCCTCATTTACTGGAAATAAAATCAAAATAAATCTAAAATTGGTTGCAATAATTGTCTTGAGCTGCTGAGGACGCTGGAATTGGAAAAATCCTTATACTACAAATTTTCCATATGTGCTCTAACTTCCCATTATTCCCAACAAATGTGGAGTGAATACTTGTGATGTTCTGCCATCATGATCTCCTTGAACTATTTTTAACAACTGTTGAAATTGTTTGTTGGAATGTGCATAAAATCTGGGACTGAATCCTTTTGTTGATACTCTGTTGACAAGTACCATGTTCTCATGCTGATCCAGATCCTTTGGTCACAATTTGTCCAGTTGACTGCTAAGTCTTTTCTAGGAGAATGTCAACTATGATTTGAATGTCAAGTTTTTCCTGGAAATCTGCATTTGCACTTCAACTGATGCCTTGAAATCCAGAAACAATCTTTAACTGTTGCTTGGAAATAATGGATTAAATATGACTCTCATTCGTGGATACTCTGTTTGTTAATGCAATGATCTCACTGTCACATCAACCTTTTCCACGTTGGTTCTTCCATCATTTAGAGCACCAACAAGGTCTCTTTTCTTTTTTATGCGATCGTTGCTTTATGCCTTGCTTCATTCTTTGCATTTTCCTCACGAGAACCCCTGGAACATTTGGTGCATAACTGTAGAATTATTTACCTCCATTCAAAACATTTATCTATGCTTCGATGTATTAGTGCTGCAAGATTTCTAGAATGCTATATTATAATCTAAAACCCTAGCCAATATCTTCCGAGTCTTCTCACTGCAAAATGCAATTTCATCTCCTTGAATTTAAGTGGACCTTCTTCTCTTAGTGGATTTTGTTGGGTGTTTACACTTGTGGTGTCTATGAGATCGAGTGATGCCTTGACAAATCATTCTACAAACCACGTGGATTAGCCATTACTACTGAAACCCATCATCCTCAAAGTTCTCTATTCTGTTGAGAGGCATTATAAATCTTCCACCTTTGTGGAGAACTACAGAAAAGAGAACAATAAAAATAGCAATGGTGAAGCTCGGATGTGAAGTTCATATGGCCTTTCATGAGATTTCCTTAAACAGTCAAAGTGGGCTTTCGACACCTGCGATCATTTTGGTAACATTTAGTCTCGGATTGATTACTTCATATCTAAACCTGCGCTTTACCAGCTGTGTAAATAAAAATAAACATAGAACTGTTGTAAATGTCGAGATTCTAATATTCAAATTACATCTCCTGAATTAGCTATGCCAGCGTTCCCTTGAGATCTGAGCATAAACACTTGGCACTTTCTCCTTGGCGAGTGTGAGTTGTGGGCGTTTATTTAGACATATGGAATTCCTCCTCTTAGAGCCTCGATGACCTGTGACTTGAGCTTGGTGTTGTTGACATTTAGCGCAGAGGTTTCGAAAGTTTGATTCTTGTAGGCTCCTCCCTTTGGTGGCTTGGTCGCGGGCCTTGAAAATTGACGTCGATTTGCTTGACACCTCTGTACTTCACCTACTGACACACTTTGATATCTTAATGAATCTGGCACTTGATTTATTGATCACCATCATTTGTTGATGCTCCATTCACCTTAGCATTTGGATTTCTTACCCATCGCATGCTTAACAATTGAACTTGGTGCTTTTCTATTTCCATGTATGCAATGCATGAGACAAAAACCTTTTAATCTGTTTTGAATGATGACAATTGTAGACCAAAATGGATGCGTAGTGCATGAAGAAGGCATCCTTGTGGGCTACTCTCGTGGCACCTTGTCACTTGGCTTTGCGCTTGATTGAACATTATACTTGGCATAATTTCTGGCAGCCTTTGTTGCTGTTGACTTGTGTATTGTGTGGCAGGTTGCGTGGAGCTGGAGCGTGGCCTTCGGGCCCAAATTTTGTTTTGGTAAATTTTTTACCAAAAATAAACAATAATAAAACTCTGCCATATAAGAAACCGAGAGCACAAATTTGGCCATAAAAGCCAAAATTGGCTTAAATAAAACCAATTGCGTACATCATTTTGTTTGCAGTTTAAGAAGACAAAGACCATAGGGTTTACAGGAAAAAGCGAACAATTAATGTTTGTCAAGGCTCAATGGAGGATTGGAAGGTTATAACAATGGCAAAAAACCAAAGGAACTTATCAAATCTAACCTAAGTTCGATGATGATGCTAAAATCTAACCTAAGTTCGATGATGATGCTAAAAGTTTTGCTAGTACATTTTTTATTTTCACTGAGATAAGTCCAAGTACTAACATTGGCTCCACGGGGAATGACGTGCTCCCTACGAGCTGACAAGAACTTGTAGATCAATATCCTTACACTCCTTCAACTCTGTCCAGGAAACCTGCATGCATGCATGAGAGCACCTTTGCTTTTTATTTGAAACTGAAAACTATTTGCGAACTGAAAAGCACAATACAAACTGAACTGGAACACCTGCTCTTGTGATGAGTTTATTTATGTACATAGACCCACACTAATCAATCCACTTGCTTGATTAAATAATATGATATGTCCAATGCAACCAATCAAACAACTGATTGAGAGTTTGGACTCCTGGCTGGTCTTGAAATATTAGAATGAATAATGATATAAGAAATTGTGACTCAAAATACAACTGATACTGATATTCATGGTGCAGAAGTAATACAAAATCTGAGCTAACAAAAATCTCCATGTATGATGCCACCGGATCATAAAAATCACCTGGAAGAATATTTTGATAGAAAATGTATTCTTCGTTTCCTTGTTGACGATTCTCTTTGCATTCATCATAAGCTGGTGGATTATGGAAAAATTCTGAACATGAAGATCTTGAAATTGATTCATTATTATCAGCTCTTTGAACGAAGAACTTAGGAAGTTGGTTCTTTGAAATTTCTAGAGGAACTTGAATCTCCTCAGCATTCCCAAAAAAGGGAACATGAATCTGTGTGTTAATTTCTGGATCTTGTTCATTGATAGTCAATGAAGAAACAATGTTTTGTTGATGTTTCAGAACTTCAAAAGTATCGTTTTGATAAGAAAAATCCTTGGAATTTCTCTGAGTTAACAAGCATTCATATTCTTTTTCAATTTCTTTAAGAAGCTTCTTTAAAATATTGAATTTTTCCTCTTCACTAAATACGTTGTAAGAGCCCAATTAAGAGGATAAAATTGAAGAAAAATTTTCTTCCCATTCATCATAAGAAAACATACCTATCCATTCTTTAAAATATTGAAGAAAAACAGGTCTGCCAACAACTTTGTTATCTTGGTAAATGAAACAACTGGATCAGTAGCTGAACTCGCCATGCTGAAATAATGGAGTCGTTAGTAAATCTTTAAGCATGGATTCTTCAACCATGTGGATTCGCTAGGTGAATGATGCAGTCAATTTCGTGTCTAACTTTTGTTCACTATCAAAAGCTAGCTCTTCCAATGTCGTACACCCAGAGAAGATATTCAATTTCGTTCCCGACAACAACGCCAAATATGTTAGTCCTTAAAGTTGCACTTGAATGTGAGAGGGCAAGATAGGGCATCATCAGGTTATTGCAATAATATTTATAAATAAGGATGTGTTTTGGGTTTTGAAAGGTGGATTAGGTAAACTGAAAGAGAAAGAATAAGGGAAACAAGATAAACGCAGATCAATGAAAGACCAATTGCATATCATATAAGAAGTTTATATGAAAATGGGTAGAAGAATAGGTAATAAAAAGATAGTAGAATACCCATTAAACAAAGATTCTCTTTGCAAAATGGATGAAAAGGTACTTGAAAGAAAACACACAAATAGTAGGCAGTGACAGCAAAATTTTTACCGCTCGAGAATCTATTATTTATGGGCAGCCATTGATTCTCAATGTCTGCAATTCGTTCAAGAAAAATGAAAAACAGAGTGTAAAACAAAGGAAATTACAATTTGATAAGACAATTGTCATAAATCTTCAATATCAGAAGCGATCACAAAATAAAATGCCCTCAAGTTTACAATAACACATACTGGATGGTTATCTCATCAAATTCCTCCCAGGCCTCACCCTCTCGGGCCTCCTCCCTCCCTTCTGCAATTACAAAGTCTTGGTTTAAATAACAAGATAACATCTCTTCCTCATTTACTAGAATTAAAATCAAAATAAATCTAAAATTGGTTGCAATAATTGTCTTGAGCTGCGGAGTACGCTGGAATTGGAAAAATCCTTATGCTTAAAACTTTCCATCTGTTCTCTAACTGCTCATTATGCCCAACAAATGTGGAGTGAATACTTGTGATGTTCTGCCATCATGATCTACTCGAACTAATTTTTCCAACTGTTGAAATTGTTTGTTGGAATGTGAATAAAATCTGGGACTGAATCCTTTTGTTGATACTCTGTTGACAAGTACCATGTTCTCATGCTGATCCAGATCCTTTGATAACAATTTGTCCAGTTGACTGCTGATTCTTTTCCAGGAGAATCTCAACTATGATTTGAATGTCAAGTTTTTCCTGGAAATCTGCATTTGCACTTCAACTGATGCCTTGAAATCCAGAAACAATCTTTAACTGTTGCTTAGAAATACTGGATTAAATCTGACTCTCATTCGTGGATCCTCTGTTTGTTAATGCCATGATATCATTGTCACATAAACCTTTTCCACGTTGGTTCTTCCATCATTCAGAGAACCAACAAGGCCTCTTTTCTTTTTTATGCGATCGTTGCTTTATGCCTTGCTTCATTCTTCCATTTTCCTCACGAGCACCCCTAGAACATTTGGTGCATAGCTGTAGAATTATTTACCTCCATTCAAAACGTTTATTTATGCTTCGATGTATTAGCGCAACAAGAGTTCTGGAATACTATATTATAATCTAAAACCCCAACCAATATCTTCCGAGTCTTCTCATTGCAAACTGCAATTTCATCCCCCTGTAATTAAGTGGACCTTCTTCTCTTAGTGGATTTTGTTGGGTGTTTACATTTGTGGTGTCGATGAGATCGAGTGCTGCCTTGAGAAATCATTCTGCAAACAACGTGGATTAGCCATTACTACTGAAACCCATCATCCTCAAAGTTCTCTATTATGTTGAGAGGCATTATAAATCTTCCACCTTTGCGGAGAACTACAGAAAGGAGAACAATAAAAATAGCAATGGTGAAGCTCAGATATGAAGTTCATATGGCCTTCCATGAGATTTCCTTAAACACTCAAAGTGGGATTTCGACACCTGCGATCATTTTGGTAACATTTAGTCTCAGATTGATTGCTTCATATCTAAACCTGCGCTTTACCACCTGTGTAAATAAAAATAAACATAGAAATGCTGTAAATGTCGAGATTCTAATATTCAAATTACATCTCTTGAATCTGTTATGCCAGCGTTCCCTTGAGATTTGAGCATAAACACTTGGCACTTTCTCCTTGGTGAGTGTGAGTTGCGGGCGTTTATTTAGACATATGGCATTCCTCCTCCTAGAGTCTCAATGACCTGTGACTTGAGCTTGGTGTTGTCGACATTTAGTGCAGAGGTTTCAAAAGTTTGATTTAGCGCTCCCTTGTAGAATCCTCCCTTTGGTGGCTTGGTCGCGGGCCTTGAAAATTGACGTTTATTTGCTTGACACCTCTGTACTTCACCTGTTGGCACACTTTGATATCTTAATGAAGCTGGCACTTGATTTATTGATCACCAACATTTGTTGATGCTCCATTCACCTTAGCATTTGGATTTCTTACCCATCGCATGCTTAACAACTGAACTTCGTGCTTTTCTATTTCCGTGTATGCAAAAGGAAATTATCCCATATGCATGAAACAAAAATCTTTTAATCTGTTTTGAATGCTGGCAGTTGTAGACAAAATTCGATGCGTAGTGCATGAAGAAGGTATCCTTGTGGGATCCTCTCATGGCACCTTGTCACTTGGCTTTGCGCTTGATTGAACATTATACTTGGCATAATTTCTTGCGTCTTTGTTGCTGTCGACTTGTGTACTGTGTGGCAGGTTGCGTGGCGCTGGAGCATGGCCTTCGGGCCCAAATTTTGTTTGGTAAATTTTTTACCAAAAATAAACAATAATACAACTCTGTCATATAAGAAACCGAGAGCACAAATTTGGCCATAAAAGCCAAGATTGGCTTAAATAAAACCAATTGTGTACATCATTTTGTTTGCAGGTCAAGAATATAAAGACCATAGGGTTTACAGGGAAAAACAATCAATTAAAGTTTGTCAAGGCTCGATGGAGGATTGGAAGGTTATAACAATGGAAAAAAACCAAAGGAAATCGTCAAATCTAGCATAAGTTTGATGATGACGCTAAAAGTTTTGTTAGTACATTTTTTTATTTTAACTGATATAAGTCCAGGAACTAGCAGTTATGACACTTGGTTCATGGTGGAGGCATACCATGAGTGATATGACACTTGTTTGTGGCACATAGTTGGCATATTGGTAGGATCATATGGATGATACACAATTGGCACATGTTATTGGAATATGTTTGATACACTCCATTGCTGATATCTTATAGTACATTGTATGGTGTTGATGTACATGAGTGTTGTGCATGGTTGGCAGACAATTTGGTACATGATGTACTTGGTTGATGTTTTGTTCATGATTCTCTATTTCATTGTTGACATATCTTTCGATTCATGATGTATGGTATGGCACGAGTTTGATGCATGGACAGGTCCAAGGATCATCATAGAAAAAGTGGTTGATCTATGTTCCGGTTGAGCAGTAGCATTTGCAGCAGAAGCATATTACAGTGGTAGCATATTATTCATATTACATAGAAGATAGGGGAGACATACCCATAGGGGGAGTCATTCTTCTTCCCATGATTCTAGGAGGAGATATTTATCAGATGCAGAGGAAAGACGCATGGTTCCAGGGGAAGCATTGGTCATAGAGATGTAGGCATGGTTCCAAGGGAAGCATGAACTATATATATCCTTAGCATTACATTAGAGTAATATCCCTTGTTAAAAATGGGAGATATTATTGAGAGGAAGATCAAAGGCATTCAAGCAGGGGGAGCAACCCCAAGGAGAGAACTACCCTTTGCCATTGATGTCAAAGGGGGAGAGATAGTCACATTGATGTGATGACTATTGATGTAGAGAAATGCCTTGTCTACATGTTGACATCAATGATTGGTGTTTACATCAATGTTGGTATTGCCATCAATGCCAAAGGGGGATATTGTTGGATCACGTTGTCATTGATGCCAAATGATTGATTGATTGATGTCAAGGGATCGATTGATGCCAAAAGATTGATTGATCGATGTCAAAGGTCAAAGGGTTGATATCAAAGGAACAATGTCTTGTCATATCATACAGATGTAATATGTATTGTCCTTGATGTGAATGGATTGATTTCAAGTGGAATCATAGTCATATGATGTCAAACATAGATGAATATGGATCAATGAGTTGTCATTGATATATGATGAAGATGGATGTAAAGATGACTCATTATCAAGACAATAATGAGTCATCTTTACATCCATTCAACTATGAATTGATCATAGTTGAATGGATCAATTCAACTATGATGCATAGTTGAATTGATGTAAAGATGACTCATTATTGTCTTGATAAGGAGTGCAAATGGATGAATTCTGACATAGACCTCCGACCCTTGGCCAAGATCTGCACAGGATCGTTCTCCCTTCGGATCCACAGAACCGAAATGGTTCTTTCGACCCTCACTGGAACTTCACAAATCCGATCCACAGGTCCTTCGGAAACCCCACCTGTGCGCACAAGCACTAGGCGCGAGCTTCACTTCCTCCAGCAACCACAACCGGCCTTAACAAAAACGTCCTTCATGACTCGCAATCTCGCGAGTTCGTGAGTCGAAGACCCTCGAATCCTCTTTTCCAAACCTCCGATATGTGAGATGACGATACGGGTATGTCTCCTTCTTTGTTAGCGCTTCTTCAAGCGACCGCCGGCTAGAGCCTGACTCTAGCACTGCTTGCAACTTGCAACTTCGCGAGTTGGAGTGTCGAGCTCTCGTGCTCTTTTCTTGCAAATCTCCGAAGTGTGATAAGTCAATAGGATGTTGACTCCTTCCCAGGCGACTAGTGTCCACCTGTCAACCATGCGGTCCCTACCTGATGGATGCGCCACGTGTCTGCCCGAGACCTAGCCCTCGACACTTCATGACTTCTATAGTCGAAAGTGATTCCTCCAACCTCCGGACCCCCGATACGCGATATAGCGAAGGTTATGATCCAACGGTCTTCCCATGACCTAGATCCAACGGTTGTCTTTGCTCCTCACCACTCGGAGCTTCGTGAAATCAAGAGTTTGGTCTGCCCTCTCCAAACTCCCGAACCCCGAATCTACGAGATAATCCAATGGCGTGGATTGAAACGAGATCAATGGCTCACATTGACCCTCGAATCTTGGGTGATGGGTTTCACTGGCCTCTAACCACCCTGCAACTCTACAAGATCCAACTTCTATAGTCGAAAAGTGATCCTTCCAACCTCCGACTCGAGGGACGACGAATGGACGGGATGGAAAGGAGGGACGGACAGGAGGATTTGACGGATGGATGGACGATGGACGGAGGATGGAGGACGGACGGATGGATGGATGGAATGGACGATGGACGGAATGGACGGAAAGGACAGTGGAGGAAGGAGGAAATGGACGGATGGATGGATGGAGGATGGACGGAAGGATGGACGGACGGATGGAATGGAATGGAGGATGGACGGAATGGAATGGAAGGAATGGAATGGATGGATGGAATGGAGGATGGATGGATGAACGATGGATGAAAGGAAAGGAGTGGAGGATGGATGGATGGAATGGAGGAAGGAGGAAGGATGGATGGAGGAGGAAAGGAGAGGAAGGAAGGAATGGAAAGGAAGGAGTGGACGGACGGACGGATGGAAGGATGGAGGAAGGAATGGATGGAGGACATGGAATGGATGGATGGAGGATGGATGGAATGGAGGATGGATGGAAAGGAAAGGATGGACAGGAAGGATGGATGGAAGGGATGGATGGAAGGAAGGATGGATGGAAGGATGGAAGGATGGAAGGATGGATGGACGGAGTATGGATGATGGAAGGCCTCCTCAACACTTCACACTTCTATAGTCAAAGTGATTCCTCCAACTCCTAATTTCTCGATACACGATATAGTAAAGGTTCTCGATCCAACGGTTCTCCTATGACTGGATCCAACGACCGCCCCCAAGCCTCGCTACTGCATCTTCGAAATCAACGAGCTCTTGGTCCGCCTTCCAACTCCTAATCCTTTTAATTTCGCGAGATAATCCAACGACGTGGATTGAAATGAGATCAATGGCTCACATTGACCAATCTTGGGTGATGGGTTTCACTTGCAACTCTGCAAGATCTAACGGCTATCGTCTATTCGACATTTCCTTCATGAAGTGTCTCCACCACCATCCATTTCGCTACCGGCTTTTGTCTCTGTGCACCTCTTATATTAAACTCTGTGTGACTTCCTCCAAATTTGACCGTTGTCGGCTATCTGCGCAAGATCTCACGACCCAAATCTCTTTATCTTCCGCTACGCTTTCCTGTTTGCGCCTGGACATAAACTTCAACAATCCAGATCTTTCCAAAGATCATCCTAATGGTAGTCAGAAGCTCCCTCCCAGCTTCCTTCTTCTTGGAAGATTTATGAAGTATCAAAGGTCTTGGCCATTTCTTCTCTTGGCGTAGTCTCAGAATCTTGGTCTCGGCCAGTTGGATTCTCCCGAGTTTCTGTAGACAGAACCCTTGAAAGGTCTCGACTTCCGCATCTCCTTGTAACTATCACCGCACACAAAGGTGCTATCCTCTTTGAGCTTTAGACTGGAAACAAAGTCTCCTTTTTTCCACGCCACCCTTGAGCTTGACAAGCCTTCGCCAAGGGATTACTTCTGCACTTCACCTGCGGCACTGCACTCCTTCTGCATAGGTCTTGCACTCCTTGAGCTCTGCTAACGCCGTGACTTCAATGGTCTCCTCGCCTCTCCTTTGAAAGGGATGGAAATTCTTGTCAACTTATCCTCAAGCACTCCTTGTTGAGCCCTGTGGTGTCTGAATAGTACCAGCGTCTTCCTCCGAGACTTCTTCTCCTTTCTAAACTCAAACAAGAGTTCTTCTGCACACCTCAAGCACTTCAACTCAATGCCTCTTAGCAGCTTCCTCCTGCATCCTCAGAATGCAGCTCTCCCAGTCTCATCTCCAAGCATTCAACAACCTTTGAGGGATTATCCTTGAGTCAAGGATTCTCAAATTGCCTCCCCGCATTACCTTTGTCCTAATCCGCGACTCCGGTAGCACTCCCTTTGCATTGGCTTACAGAACCCGTAGTATTATGCCATGCAACCTTGCATGAAGCCTCAAAGAACCTAAACTCGAATCAAAGAACTCACAACAGAATTTTGTCTATCCCCGCAAATGCATACCCACATACATCTACAACATATCATCAACATATAAAGACATTTATCATGAACTCATAATCACATAAAGACTCATGCGTGAAAAAACTGCTTCTTTGTATTAATATGAAAATGCCTTTTTACAATGTGTTCAAGCTCAGATCGCACGGTAGTCTCACTCTCTCCCTCTCTAAACTAACTACTAGATACAAAGAAGATCTTTTACAAAGAGGATCTCCTCGAGCTCCAAGCTACCCACTCATTAACTTACATTCAATTATATTGAATGGTCAGTCTAGTTCAATCGTATCTAGATCTCAGCCTACAACCATTTATGCAACTTCTTTATCTAAGCCTACGCATAGGCATAAATTTATGGCTCCACGACCCTACAAAACATTAATTACATTGATTTCAAATTCACAATTTGAAACAAGAGGGTTGTGCCTCTACTCTTCATTGAATGCACAATGTCAGTTGGTCATTGCATGATGTATCGGTTTGGGAGTGATGCTCGCATCAAACCTCAAAGTGGTCCCCTTATGGTGAAAGTCTCTACCGAAGATTCTTTGTGATGAGTTAATTTGTGAAGTATGTATTAGAGGACCCATGATTGTATATGGGAATAATGAGATGAATATCAATGAATTTGTTAGGTAAACTATCCTAATGGATAGTGCTCGTCAAGCCATTTCGTGGTATGTGGAATGTCATATAACTCCTCAATCGCTTTTGAGAGTTATGCCTTTACAAAGTTGGAGGACCCTCGTATGTAGGCTTGAAGCCCTAAAAAGGTCAAAGAAGCCACGCGATTTCAAAGAAGGAGGATTATTTAAATAATAAAGTAGCACAATTCAAAGAGGATTATTTAAATAATAAAGGAAGGACAGTCAAAGAAGATTATTTAAATAATAAAGTAAATGGAGAAATTTCTAATTATGGAAAGTGTTAACCCTAAAAAGAGGAAATGGGTTTATGGTCAAGTGGCTATTGGATACATGGAGTGGCAAATTGGGCTAAGTTGGACATAGGTGACTACAGGGACAAGGTGGTCTATAGAATATGCTTCTAAGGAATCTACTTGGAGAGTATAACAAGAGGTACCCTCGTGAAAATCATCTCTCTTGAGCATATATTGAAGATCTATTCTCAAAGAGAGAGTGTCTGGAGGATGTCATGGATGCATCAAAGCCTCGTGGCTCTTGATGATCTTATCGTGAGTTTCGGAAGTTGAGAAACCCTAGTTTCTATGGTACGCGAGTAATAAGTACAAAGAGCATACACATACTGCATGTGACAGAGTAATCGCACAATACCTTAGCCAATGTCACCCTCAACCCATCCGTCGGGTTCTTGAAGTCCTAATGTTCCATATCTACATTCTATGGGTTCGTGACTCCATAGAAACTCCTGCATGGTTACATAGTCAGTCTTGATGGATGGCTCTTATGGTGAATGCTTCAGCGCATTCCTTGTATATCAAGTAGGATTTGGTTCTCGCTGGTTGATGGAGGAGAAGCACCTCTGCTGTTTCAAAGATGACATGGCTCGCTATAGCATATTGGTCACTCTATGTTTGAGTAGTATTAATATTGTATGGTTGAGGAGAAGGAGTAAGTTGTGGGAGAGCATGGATGTGTTGTGTTTGGATCTGGTTCAGATCAAACAATGAATGACATAAGTGGATGAATCGAGGGTTGCAGAGATCCGAAGTTTTCAAGGAAGAGAAACCCTAAATACCACAAGACATATAGAGTCTCAGATATAGATAGTTTTACATACACGAAATACATCTACTGTAGGTGCATACACGTAGTTGTAATTATTGGTGGATGCGACATACACGCAAGCACTAATGTATACATGTCATGATCTATTGATAGATTGGTATCCTGCTGAGGATTCATTCCTCTCTCATTGTTGTCGTGTCGAAGCCCTGCATTGTAGAGATGGTGCTCTCGTGGAGTTGTAACTCTATTCGGCTGTTGTTGATAACCCAAGGATTTCCTAGAAGTCCAGAATAAAAAGAAAATTGTACATACATATTGTAATCTTTATGTTCCTTGTGGTGACTTAGTTTGATATATATACAGAGCATGGCTGATGTATGTTCACATTTAATTGGTTATAAATGAAAACAATAAGTAATGAGTAAAATGATGATTGTTAACTAAGGAATTTTGTGAAGGGAAGTTTGAAAAAGAGCTCCACACTCAATTCACCCCAAGTAAGCCCTAATATTGGCTCATTACCCCCAATTGGGGCATATTATATTTAAAATGTTATTTTATTTATGTCGGCTTTAGGCCATTAGTTGTAATTATACCTCCTAGTCTCCATACCAAGGAGACTTTTCTATCTTTGAATCATATTGTACTCTGGAACATTTAAGTAAAATCCGAGGTTGCCCCCATTGAAGAGGCTTTATTATATGAAATTATCTCTTTTTCAAGGCTGGCAATTTTTCAGGTTTTTCTATGCTATATTGATATTTGGTTCTTAACATATGGTATCAAAGCTCAAGGTCTTGGGGTTTTTTTTTTTTTTTTTTTTATTTTTGCTATAACTTTTTCTACAATGTTTCCGAAGGAACTTGAGGATATTTAGTAGACAGATCAAGGTATGTTAGTTCAAAATTCAGCTCCCTAGGCCTTATAATTTCGAGATACAACCCCAGACAAGATAGGGTTCTGAATCATCCCGAATCGAAGCCATTATGGAATTTTCGCTTATAAAATTTTTTCTCTAACGTTTCAGACCCCGAACTACAGACATTTACATACCATATATCTGTGGTACAACAAATTTCAGCTTGGGTCACACCTTTACATTTAGATACACCTTGTGTAATATAGGGTATCTCAATAATCAGCCCTATTGACTAGTCTCAAGAAGGCTTTAGGTAAAACAATCATAACTTTCCTAGAGTATCCAACGAGTGGGACTAGTTGCATTGGATTGTGATAGTCTGTAGTATTTTGGTGTGGAAGCTCTCTCAAAAGTTTTATATCAATTATTTTATGGGCACGCTTATACAAGTTAGATCTCCTCGAAAGGCCAAAATCGACAAGTTGTGGGGAGTTACCATAAATTCCACTCTTGGTACACATACAATTTTGATCAGACCCATGGCATTGCAGAGAAGAAATATCGAGAATCCATAAAATAAAGCTTCATACCCAGAAGGGGTCAAACTTGGAAGATACAACAAAAGAAATATTGTCTGAAGTAGTAAATCCAATTCCTCAAAATCAAGGTTCAAAAAGGATACTTGACCAATATGCCACTAAAAGGGAACTTCTACAACTAACCAATTTGTGAAAATCCTACTTGGACTTTGATGAAGGTGAAGAAATTCATAGGGACATAAAATGATTTACAAAAGAAGATAGTTACAAAAGATGAACTACAAGAGATGATGGAGGGTTTAAAAGGGGAGATCATGGAAGTATTGAAAATTTCAGCAATAGATAAGTAAGACACCCGGAAGTGAAAATGCATCCCATGAAATTCATAATGAGGACACAAGGAAGGGTGAATCAAGATTGAGAAACTTCAACTTGGGTTTGAAGACCAACCAATGCCCTAATATTGATATGAGGGGAAGTTTGATGGCAAGGACCCAATCACATGGATACTTCCGTGATGGAGCAATTCTTTGATCTCATAATGTGCCACATACAAAAGGTACAAATTAATTGCTTTATATTTAGAAACTAATCAATTTAGGTTGGTATCGATGGCTTTTGTTCTCTCAAATCATCTGCCACTTGGACAATTTTCACCTAAGAAATGATAGCAATACTATGAGGATACAAGGAGCAATAATTCCTCAGCCAATTGATAAATCTCAAAGTTTTAAGGGTTCGCCACCAAGCACATTGAGAATTTCCAAAGATTGAATATAAAGGTAACCGATATTCCTTATGAGCACTTGATTGATGTATTCATAGGAATTTTAAAGGATAACATTCAACATGAGGTTCGCCTTTGGGAACCCAAATCATTGAGAATGCATTTACAGACAAGAAATGTTGAAAGTAAAAATATGGCTATGCATACTAGAAGGACCACTAACATCTATAAGGAGAACAATGCTCCTTCTTCTAAAACACTCCTCAACCTACAAGGTTGACACTCAACAATTGGAGTGGGAAAGAAAACAAAAGGTTTATGCTTTAATCAGATAGCAAGTACAGAAGGGACATAAGTGTGAGAAGAAATTATTACAGATTTCAGAAGAGGAGGAAGAAGCAGCAAGAACCATCTCAAGATGAAAACGAGAAGCAATTTCGCCCTGAAGAGTTGACTCCAATGACATCGTGTAATGCATTGGTTGGAATTAGCACTCCTCAAAACCCTCAAGATCAAGGATACATCAAAAAGAAAGTGTATTAGTTCTAATTGATTCTATAGCATCATAATTTCTCTATCTACTATAAATTAGCCAAGATCTCACCTGTTTTGTATATCCTAAGGCACAGAAGTTTCAAGTAATGATTGCGATGGAGGAACTATCAATTGCTTAGGAAAAATGCAGTAAGATCAATCTTACCATGGGGAATATGTAATGAATAGTCCAATGATTGCTATACCCATGGGTGGTGCGATGTTGTACTAGGAATCCAATGGTTGGCCAGCCATTAGGAACAATGGCTTTTAATTTCAAGAACTTTCATGAAATTTCATTGGAAGGAAAAGAAATTGAGTTAAGAGGTATCAAATGGGAAACTCCTAGAAGGTGATAATCTCTCACGACATGACAAAATTATTGAAAGAGGGGCATCAAGGTGTTATTGCAATAACCATTCTCACTAGATGTTCAAACATATAAGCTTCATCTATTCCTCAAGATCTCCAACGATCATTGATAAGAATTCAAAGTATTTGAAGATATTCAAAGGTCTTCCACCCACTCAAATCGGCGATCATGAAATTCACCTAATCTCCGAGTGTTCCTCCTAACATCGCCATACAGATACCCCTACTGTAAGAGCGGAAATTGAGCCGCATGGTTGAAGAAATGTTAGAGGTCGGTGATTATTAGACCTAGCCAAAGTTCCCCACTGCACTGCTGGTAATGGTATTCAAGAAAGATAACTCATGATGAGTAGTCCATTTATAGAGAGCTCAATAAGAACACTATTAAAGATAAGTTCCCATTCCCGTCATTGATGAGAATTGTTTATAACCATGGAACAATCTATTTCACAAATTGGATCTCCGCTCAAGGTATCATCAGATCGTAATGAAGGAAGAAGATATCCCAAAACATCATTCAACCTGCTGAAGGCCATTATGAATTTTGTATCATGCCTTTGGCCTTACAAAATGTCTTGGGAGGATCATGCGCTTACATGTTGACAAGGTGCTACAACTACTAAAGGAGCAATAACTATATGCCAAACCATCCAAACTGTTTCCTTTGGAGTAAAGGAGGTAGAGTATTTGAGCTCATATTGTATCTCATGAAGGTGTCAAGGTAGACCCTAACAAGATTTGGGCGCCATGATGGACTGGCCAATTCCCAAAAACATTGAAGAATCTTAGAGGATTTTTTGCCTAATGTGCCACACCGCAAGTTTGTTAGTAACTATGGAAGAATAACAGCATCTTTAACAATAATTCAACCATGAAGGATGCATTTTCATGGACTCCAAGAGGCAACTAAAGATTTTGAACAACTTAAAGAGGGATGTAAAGCTCCCTGCCTTGACCACCTGCATCAAAGTCTCCATTGTGGAAATGATGCCCGGAAATGGAATTGGTGTCAGCCCTAATGCAAGAAGGAAGGCCCCCGGCTTTGGAAAGTTCTAATTCACCAAGGGAAAGGACTTACATAAACCCATTTATGAGAGAGGAAATGATGGCAATATTACATGCATTGAGGAAATGGCGTCTACCTAATAGGTAGGCGTTCAAGGTCAAAATAGATCATGATAGTCTTAAATACTTCTTTGGAACAAAGACTGCCTTCGGCTATCAAAATGGGTAACCAAGATATTGGTTATGATTTTGAAATCCTCTATAAAAAGGGGAAGAAAATGTTGTTGTGCATGCACTCTCACAAAGGATGAAGATGTTGAGGCTAACTTTCTCTGTGCTATCTCGATAAACCAACCCGATTGGATAATAGAAAAAAAGGATGAATGGAAGAATGACGAAAAGTGTGGACTTCATTCAAAGGTTGTACAGGATTCCAGTGCATCATACATTTACATGGAAAAATGATTCACTATGGTACAAAGACTTCTTATATTTATGTAATAACTACCAAATCAAAAGGTGTACGTATTGAATTGCACACAATCTCTCTCCAATAGGAGGGCACTCGATTTTTGAAAACCTACCATAGAGTCAAGGAAGTTTTTTGGGATGGACTTAAACCTAATGTTCAAAGGGTTGTATGTATCGTTTGGTTTTCCAACAAAATACAGGAAATAATTAAGACCCTAGGGTCTTTATTAAATCCACATCCATCCCAAGTCACTGAGGAGGTTTGATTTCATCACAGGTTACCAAAACCGGAAGGAAAGAGGTAATCATGGTGATTGTTACGTACCCCTATCTGGCACGCGACACTTCTTTGTGCACTCTCTCATCCCTAAATCTAGTACTACTTCTACAATCGCGATTCATGGAGACAGCTTCAAAAAGCTACATGGTAAAGAAAGATTATTGTGAGTGACCGAGATCCCATCTTCACCGGACATTTTGGACGCACTATTTTCTTGTTTGGGTACCTAATCAGCTCATATCGCATCCTATCATCCTCAATATAAATGATAAACCAAGGTAGTGAACAACAACCGAAGGCTACCTTCGCTTTCGTCTCCTCGATAAACAAACAGCAATGGTTCAAATGGTTATTCTTGGCATAATGGTGGTATAACACTTCCTTTCATTAATCGCTAACAAAATGACACCATTTATGGCACTTTATGGATACCAATTCCTCCTTCAATCAATTTTATCTAAAAGAAAAATATAAGGTTCAAGCAGTTGGAAGATCACATCGAATCAAACAACAAGTTCTCTCCAAATCTAAAGGACAACCGACCATGGCACAAAATCGTATTGAAACAATAAGCAGATCAACATCAGAGGAAATGCTCTTGAAGTAGGGGGATTGGGTGTTTTTGCCAACCATACAAACAGATGTCCCTGCTAAAGCCAAGAAGGATAATAAATTATCACCAAAGTGTCGCGGGTCTGGCAAGGTGTTGCAAAGATTGGTACTATGGCATACAAATTGGAGTTGTTTGCATCTTCAAGAAAATCCTTTCCATGCCTACGCTTAATGAAGGTTATAGGTGACAAGATCCCAGTTCAAACTATATTTTCCATAACTTGATGAGGAAGGAAAAAATCATATTGGAGCCCCGTCATCACTCCATTACACAAGAATTCACCGAGGAATAGATCCATTTCGTATATCTCATTAAATGGAGTAAACCACTCCATCAAGATTCCACTTGGGAAGATGAGTCTTTATACGAAAGCATTCAGAGTTACTCAAGTGCTATGGACAACACTTGTCTCAAGGGAAGGCATGTTAACTCAATATTGGCTCATTACCCCTTAATTGAGGCATATTATATTAGTAATGTTATTTTATTTAAGGTTTGTGCCATTAGTTGTAATTATAATTCCTAGTCTCCTATATATGTACAAGTGAGACATTTTCATTTTGAATCATCTTGTACTTGAAACATTTAAGTAAGTTGTGCGAGGTTGCCCCCCTAAGAGGCTTATTATCCAAATTATCTCTTTTTCAAGGTATTGGCAATTCTTTTTCCTGAGGTTTTCTATGCTATATTGATATTTGGTTCAACACCCCCACTCTAAGTGTGGTCTGTATGTCCAACATATGGAACATTTAGATATTTTATTATCCACCTTAGCATAATACAAGCTTTATGCAAAAGCTTATAAGAATGGATTTTCCAATTATAATTTCCCAAAACACCTTGGACATATTATATATGTAGAGGGCATTTGAATTGATCCCATAAGCAGTCAATCCATTCACGAGTGGCTAGTGTTTGTAACCCTTATGAACCTTTGGGAATGTTTGGGCTTAAGAATATTCTACCACCGGTTTGTATGAAATTTCTCCAGTGTTGCTCCTCCTTTCATTGAATTAACAAAGGAGAATGTTTTTCACTATTTAATTTAGACACACTAAGTTTTTTAATGTATGAAGTAAGACCTTACTTTAAATCTAATACTTTCTACACTTGATTTCACTTAGCCCTTCATCATTGGGTGTGTTTCCTCTGGGTTTGGACTTGGTGTAGTAGTCTTACATGATGAGAGACCCAATATTGACTTTGAAGGTAGGAAGTTTAATTATAGAGAATGATACATGTCCACATAGAACAAATAAATGATAATGATACTTCATGCAATGGAAAACAATTCACAATTCCTCATTGGTAAAATTTATTTATTAAAACTAATAACCTCACCCAAGTTAGTTATTGATGCAATGTGCTCTAATATAGGAACAACATCGGTAGACTGAACACCTTCAAGCATATGATTTTGAGGTCATCTCTAAGAAGTGTAAAGAACATATTATTGCATGTTATTTATCTCAATGTAATGAAGCAACCACCTTCAAATCCATCTCAATTATCCAACCTTCTTAGATACAAGAGCTCCTTGAAAACCACATAGCAGATCCTGATAGAGTTCAAATTCAATAGGACATTATTAATGACAATAAGTTCCAATCTCAAACTATCAAGAATGGTGTCATCCTCTTTAAAAATTGCATCTATTTGTGAGAATATTTCCTCTTATAATGGGTACGCCTATCCCTTTGTCAATCATGCTAATTTCCGCAAAAATACTTACAAGAATGTGTGTTCTAACTTTTATTGGCTAGAAATGAAGTTTGATATTAAGTAGTTTGTGGAAGAATGTGATACTTTCTAGCACAATAAAGTGATTACTATTCCCTAACTTGGTATTCTCTAGTCTAATTCCACCCCTAGTTAGAAGTGGGGAGGGGTATCTATGGACTTCATCATAGGTCTACCACTATATGAAGGTAAGTTGTTATCATTGTGGTATTCAATAATTTAACCAAGTGTGATCATTTCGTCTTTTTAAGTACCAAGTTTATATCTTTTGGGATTTCCAAATTGTTCTTTAAGCATGTATATAAGCTCCAAGTGTTTTCTCACACACCATTAATGATAAGGATCTCAAGTTTGTAAGCCACTTCTAGCAATAAATTTTCAAATTAGTTGGGGTCACTTTCAATATGAGTATTTCCTATGACCCTCAAACAATTGGGAAAACTTAATGGTTGATAAGTGTTTAGAGGGATATATTCAAATATAGACACGGGATAAGAAAAGTAAAGGGGCAAGGTGGTTGCATTTGGTTGAATATTGGTATAATAATACATATCACTCCATCACCAAAATGATCCCATTTAAGGAATTGGATGGATACTAACCTCCATGACCTAAGGATTGTATCATCTAGAATGTTAAAACTCATGTTGCAAGAGATGTGGAACACATTCAACATCCTAAAATACTACTTGTCCATGGAAAGAAAAAAAAATCAAATACAAAGTTACAACACAACTAAGAAAGAAATTTTGAGATTGGATATATGGTCTTTGTCTAATTACATCCCTACAAATAGGTACCCTCTAGCAATAGGGTAATAAGAAGATTAAACCCGAGTTTTATGCCTCCTATATAGTGCAAGCAAAAGTGTGTGAGGTGGCTTATGCACTAGACATTCCCATCTAAGAAAGATTAATCAATGACATCTACCATATATCTTATTTAGAAAGGAAGTTGGGAAGTGCAATGGTTATTCAGACATAGATCTCTTTGATAGATAAAGGGTAGATGAAGAAGAAAATATAATACAAAACTTCATGGAATCCTTGATATGAGTGTGCAAAACCTTGGTCGAAGTAAAATCACATAGTACAAGATCAAATGGAGGGCCTACCAAAAGCTGAATATATTTTCGCTACAACACTTGAATTTGAATATGTTGTAAGACACCCTCCCTGGAGCTTCAAACTAAAAAAAGAGACTCATTTCTCCTTTCATTCTCTAGACATAATGGCATGTTTAATACAACCAATGGACATGTTACTTTTTGGAATAAGTGGTTTTGAGTTCAAATATTTCTCTCTATTCTTTAAGTGGCTTAATCATAAAATGCACCCATATTTTCTTTACATGCACTCACTGGAAATCTCTCTAAATTAAAACAAAAGGTGGATTTTGTTACCAAATTCAAGAAATTAGATGCTTCCTCCAAATCTAGAGGCATGTTTTTGTCTTTTGAACTCTTATAGCATAGACATTGGATGTATTCTAGGGAAAAAATTCTTTTGTTTTTTCTAATAGTTTTTTTGCAAAATCACCCTTTATTCTTTGATTGTTCAACTTTGATGGAAAATATTTTATAGGAGAGGGGGACTGTTGTGTACCTAACCACAACATATTTTTGGGTATTGTACTTTATGCATATGATCTATTGTGTATGTATTCTTGTGATTCTAATATTTTTAAAAGACCACCATTATATAATTGATGAGCCAAGATTAGCACTCGGGTTCTAGCCCTTCATTCCCTTATATGATGTAATATTTTATGTTTTTGAATGTATCATGTTATGTACATGCATGTTCTATTTTCTAGCTTAGTGTGATTAATTGTATTCACATGTATTTGGGGGTCGACTTATGTACCCAAATACTGCATCCTTAAGTGATGTGCATATATAAATAGACTATGATTACAAAGGAAAAATACATCATGTGAAAGCACTTGTATCATATATAATATAGCTATACTATAATAATATTTTTACCATATTATTTTTAACTAATGATGTATGTGTGTTGTATATTTGGTCGTTTCGTACATTCACGAATTATCATAATTACTTATTTATTGTTTCGACTTAACACACTAATATATTTATGGATTTGATTTATGTTATTTCTAATTATACTGTGTTTAGTCAATAATTGTACACCAAGTTGTGTTAGTATTCTTGGTATATCCTTGAAACACACATATACACACACAACAAAAAATAACTTTATTTCTTCTCGTAATTCATAGGAAATACAACTTCAAAAATTGTCATTGACTAGCCATTTCATTATCTCACCATCCAACTTAATAAGGTATAAAGTGTTCTTAATAGAAATATTTCAATTTGGTATGGTCCTAGCCACATTGAAATGAATTTATCACATTCTCTTGGCTTCCTGAACCTTTAATCCCACATTGATGCTAAATGACCAACCACCAACATTTTCAACTAGGACCCTTTATAAGATATTCTTGATACTCACCTAATAATCAATGAACCTGCTATGCGCCTACAAAACATACTTTAATTTACCATCCAACTCTTCTTATTTTGTCCAAGACTCCATTTGATGATCTTGATAAGGTTTTTGTTCCTTTATTCTGCATGTCCATTACCCTATTACCCTATCATTACTAGTTTGAAGCATTTCATGAAAGAAAAATATTATGTTGTGCACAAAAATTCACCAAATATCTAGATTGGAAAACTTGGTCAGTATTTCCAATAGTAATCTTTAAAGGAATACTGAATCTAGTAATTATGTTTCCTTCAATAAAATTGATGATTAATTCATTGGTAGCATTCCTAATGGGAGTTTCCTCTACCCATTTGGTGAAGTAATCAATAGTCATCCAAATCTGTCTAAAAATGTTATTCTAATTCTTATGCATCTCACCCACAATGTTTGAACCCCACTATTGAAATGGTGCCTCAACAACAACTAGCTCAAGGGTAAAGGCTGAACATTTCTTCTTTCTTACAAAATATGACAAGACTCATAAGATCTAACATACACAGAAGTATCTAAAAAGAGAGTATGATGATAATAACCTTCTCTAAGTATCTTGTGAGTTGTCATCCTTGCAAAAAAGTGTCCACCACAAAGTCCACGATGCAACTCTTGTAAAATATCCTTGGTCTCATCCTCACTCACACATCTAAAACTCAACCAATCAACATTATTCCATCCTAGTCTATTTAATGTAAAGAGATACTTGGTTTCTTTTAATTTCAAATACTTACCCCAGTTATTAGTGAAATATGGAGGACAAGAAAAATTATACAAATAGTATATAATGTCATTATACTAAATTTTCTCCTTCACCTCATTGAATGTGGAAAATGAATATACATGTATGATCAAAAGAATATGATAACATTTGTAAATCTCTAGTATTTCCAATACTCACCAATACCAATGTGGAAATAACATGCTTAATATCTTCAAAGGTCTTGTTTCTCTTGTCAGTCCACTTGAAATATTGACCCTTCTTCAACATTTATGAGATAAGTTTAGTTATTTCTAGGTAAAGGAAAATGTTGGAGGGATTGACTCTATCAAGATCAATCTTGACTCCTTCCTTTGAAATAATATTTCTTAAGAGTATGATTTCTGTTAGCACTGAGAGTGACCCTCATATTGCAAGAGGATAAGACCAACACTCATTAAATAGGTTTGTAAATGCATATTAATGATAGAAGGTCAAATGGACAAAAATCAGCATAGCAATGTTTCAACACATAAAATCTAGGCTAGTATGCATAAGAAAATGAGGTTTTGGTTAAATTCAGTCAGTGGTTTAAGGATAAATGTGAGTAAATGGAATACTGGGTGAGGAAGTTGGATAGGTCTGCTATAAGCATCAGGCCTTCTAGCATCTAGGTGAAGAAAAACTCAGTCACAAGAACTTCTTGAACTAAATTTAAAACACTGAAAAACATTTACAACAACATTATAATCAAACATCCATTATAACACAGCTATAACATCTCATAAGGATCATCCAATAATGAGCATTCAGAGTAAGAAGAAGTAGGATAATGAAAAGAGAATGACTTCTATTAATCAAAATATCTCAGATCTCATACATAAACGAGAGTGCAACTCTGTTTAGTCAAAATATTACAAAATAGGGAGCTCTGCTCAACCATTCGAACCTCCAAATAACATTCTCCTGATGTATTTATAATCAAAACAATAAACAATAGATTGAGATGCGAGCTAGCCTTTCTATCCTAGGATTCTCCACAAAAATATATTAATCTAACATCTGTACAAGTGGAACTAACATAATGCTAGAAACATGGAGCATGTTGGCAACAACTCTAATAAGATATAAATGAAATGATTTGTTGTTTCTTGGGTGCATCTCCTCTAGTGCCATGTGTCCTCCAATCCTTTGTGCTGAGCTCCATTTGCCACTTGTTGATCATTGGTTCCCTCCAAATCATCAAAGCTAAGAAGAGTCAACGAATTCAAAACTGTTGACTGTAACAGTCAGTTCGTAGCATCTTTTCGTAGTGCAACTGGTAGCATATTTCGTAGCACATGCCTTTGTAAAATTTTTCTTCAGTCAATTCTGTAGCACATGTGATAGCATATTTCGCAGCGCCCACATGTAAAACTGTTCTAGAACAACTTTCCATATCGAACTGCCACTGTCTGGCTAGGTGATTCCGCAGCGCTTTCGGTAGCGAATCTGAGAACAGTCTATGTGGATGATTCTGTAGCGCCAAGCACTATGAAATGCTCTATGCTTTTCTGTGTCATGCAATGAACCTCAAAAAACCAAAAAAGTCTTAGCAAAAGGATAATGAGCCTGTAGATGCCTTCAGTAGGTGAAATCACAACACTTCCCTCAAACTTCAAGATGTAAAAGCTAATCATCAACAAAAATGGGGTTGCCATCCTTTCCATTTCATCTTCTCAATCTGGCACTTATCCTTGTTGCAGGGGCACTTCCCTCTGTCGTAGCAGCATTTATTTCTATTGCAGGGGAACTTTTCATTGTTGTAGGGGCATTTCTTTCTATTGCAGCTTGGGCTAGAACATTTAAATTCCTTTGGGCTAGATCATCCTTGAAGGGCTGCAATTCTTCTTTAAGTTTTCTATTTTGGGATTGTATGCTTCTGTTTTTCCTATACAAAGTATGAAGTTTCCTATGGAGGCGCAAGAATCTTCTTGCTGTAAACCTAGACAGATCAAGGGTCTCATTATACATGTCCATGAGTTCACTCATCTTCATCCTCTAAGTCGATATTTCTCCCTTCAAACGAGAAATTTCCTTCCTTGCATCCCTGAGTTGTCTGATCAATCTCTTGAAGGTGGGATTATCAGGGGGAGTGGTGATGTTTATGAATTCAACAAGATTCTCAGTAATTTCACCCTTACCTTTGTGTTTCTTCTGAATAGAATCTTTGGTGATGAACTCAATAGGATTCCCAACAATGTTACCTTTACCCTTAACTTTCTTTGGGACAAAAACTTTGGTTATGACTTATGTTTCAACCTCTTCCTTATGGGCTGATGATCTGGTGAAAGGACTCCTAACTCTTGTCTTAGCTACTGCAGTAGCTGAAGGAAAATGCAATTTTCTCCCTGTTATCGGATTAATTGGTCAGTGCAAACACAAACAGATCTCCCTAGCTTCCATAAGAAACTAGAACAAAACAAAACATAATGCACACTTCACCTTAAAATTCATCATCATATAAACTAGTTTAATGAGGTACAAGTAGCATACATTTTAAACGACGCTTGTTTCTCACTAGTATTGTCCTTGTAGCTCCTTCCTTGAGTTTGCAGAATAGTAAGACTGTCTAAGAATCACAAACCAACAAAGAGGGAAAACAAAGATATATGTATTTTGATGAAGTCTATGTATATGATCAATGATTTATACAATAGAAGACAAGATGCTTATATAGGGAATAAATGTATTGTTGTATTAAGTGAATAGAAAGTGGAGAATACAACCCATGCCTTGATGTTGCAAGGTCCCCTTTCGATGGCTCTTTGCTTCAACACACACACCTTTTCTCCAATGCTTGAATGAAGAAGATCCACAATCTCACTTGAAGAACTAAAGCAAAGATCTCAAGCATAATCTGAAGTAGAACTTTCCATACAAATCTTAGCCTTTTCAACCTTAACCTTTTCCATGAGATATCCCTCTTTATATAGTGTGAAAGATATATGGATGAGGAGATTAGGATGATTCCACCAAATCAAAGAATCGAGTAAGATCCAAACTGATCGGAGTCCACCTCATCTTCTAGAAGACCCCCTTCTAGAACATTCGTTAATTTTGACTTTTCCTATGCTTTTAAGCATCATCGCACCCTATGCACAAGCATCCCACGATGACGTCGTAGTCCAGGTTTAGGGCAGAGTGAGACGATCATACATCGTCGCACCCCATGCATATAACAAGGTGTGATGACCTTCTTTGACATGGTTTTTGAGAGAGGAAAGAAACTCACTTTTCCCATGGAGAAAGTCCTCTTTTAATATTTTCAGGGAACATTAACACATGATGTCAGGTGATCACTGAGGTGACCAAAATAATGTGTAACACTCCCCTTTTTGGCTGTAGTTTTGGCTGATGAGGGAACTTCCTATAGTTCAGGTGCACGCTGAGGTGAAAGTTCCCTTTGTGGGGAGTGATGGACTTCCCTCTCTTCTTCTTCAATTTCCTTCGAAACTTCTTTGTCTTGGGAAATAGGTTTTCTAGCTGCAGATTAGCAGAGACAATGAACTGTTCCCAAGTGAGGTTTATTTTCTTCAATTTTTCTACTACAAGCATCATGATCAACCATGAGTGGAAAAAACTAGTGTCCACAGCCTTGGACTTGGCTTGGACCCTATTAACCATTTTTCCCATACTTCTAAATAGATAGAAAGGGATATTCATCAAATCCTTTCCTATGAAGTGTAGAAAAAGCCTAATGTGATACTGGTATATCATGTTGAATATTCCCTCACATGTAAAATACCTCTAGATAATTTTCAACATTTTGTCAAAACCCTCAAACAAGTGGCTCCTAAGCACTCCCTTGGACAAATTATCTTTCTGATGATCAGGCTGGAGGAAATATTTAGAAAAGGCTGCATTAAGAATCATATATTTGAACCACCTTTCACCAGTGTTGGGTATCTCCGTGGCTGCTACAATGGTGGCCTTAGATACCTCCAACTCAAGGGTTACTACCTTGGTCTTAGTGCCATCAAAGTTTAAATCAAATTCCTTAGCTACTTCAGGGTGTCCCCTCTGCATGTTTTGACAGAAAGATAGGCAACCAACCCTTTGGAAGACCTCCATGATCAGAGGTTCAACATAAAAAATATGCATGTCAGAAGGCTCAGTCCTGACTACACTCCCACCCTTGTGATATTTCTTCTGTTGAGGTGTATCCATTAATAAAAGTGGGAGGTCAAACACTGTAATGTTATGAGAGGTATAGGAAACTAAACAAAGACAAAAGTCTTTAAGTTTTTGAAAGGTGATCCTTATTTGGTCTTTCAGGGCTTTCCTCCAATTTACTTTTGAACTAATAAGAGAATGTTTTGATGGCTTTAAAAGGGGGGAAAATCTCCTCTGAGAATATGCAAGGAGGCTGCACTGTTCAAGTTTTTAGGCTGACATCAAGCCACCATACAGGGTCATCATCATTCTAAAGGCCAAGGCTCCTAAACTTTTCACTGCAAATAGACTTTAAGATGAAACTATAGGATAAAACCATGAAGTAAAAGAGCCAACTTTGGAGATGTGAGTATAAATGATGACACTACATTGACACAGAATTTGTAGCACTGGAATAGGGGATCCGTAGCGCAGTTTTGCAATGGTTTTCTGTAGTGTAGTATGGACACCAAGAGCCAAGGGATAAATCGGCACAAAAAATATGATAGCTAATGATTCAATTTCAGTGGAGGAAGTTTGAAAATATTCAAATGGCTAAGAAATCTGTGGCAGTAGAGTAAAGGGGCTGGTAGGTGGAAGAAACCAAAATGTGCAACACCAGTTGCTATGGAAAGATAAAACAAAATCTTAAGTGATCTTCAACAGAGCTTGGATGGATCAAGAAGTACCTGGACACCTAAGCTTGATTATTAATGATCTTTTGAAAGCATGAAGTCATTTGAAACCACCACAATCTCCAATTCACCTCGGTTAGATGGTCTGTAGTGCTGTCTGGACTAGTAGTTTCTACAACGCCGAGCTAGGAGCAGGATTTCAAATTTTGGTAAATAGTTAGAACTCATTAATGAACAAATCACGATATTCCTTTTGAAGGCAAGGACACTGAAAACAATGAAAATCCATGACATCAAATTCATAATCGCAAATGATGGTAAAGAGGGAGAGTGTACAAAATATGCGCTACGAAAACAACTAGTGAGTTGGCAACGTACTTGAAAATGTTTGATTTGACTCCCTATCGAGTAAAGGGACAAAGTGGAGAGGTTCAAGCATATGAATGGGTGGAGTGACCGGTCAGGTTTGTGGAGTCATGGGGTTGATAGTGCTGGATGTCAAATCAAGTGACGAGTCAAGAGTGTAAACCATAAAATGAACCAAGGGTATAAATCATAGGTGTGGGTCAAATATGTGAGCCAAGTTCCAACCTTTCATTTATTTAAGTTATCCTAAGAAAACCATAAGGAGAAAATCAAAGAACAAACTTAAAAAAGACTAATGGGTAAAAAATAAAACCTAAGGATAAATTTGACCCATGACAACTTCATGTGATAACATTGGCTCCATAGGGGATGGCATGCTCCCTGTGAGCTACCAAGAACAAGCGGCTTCAATGTCTTATCCTAGGGCTATGGGGTCATTTATTCAAACAAAAATGAAAAAGAGAAAGTGATATTTACAATGAATGGAAAGCCACTCATGGCTTAAGAAAAATACTTCTTTAGAAAGTGCCCATTGACAGGGCCACCAAAAACTTCAGAATACTCCAAGTTCTACAATTTATAAGTATTATTTGAAAATACCTCATAAATATTGAAAGGACCAATCCACAAGGCTTCGAATTTACCATGTTTGCCTTTGTCTTGCTTGGGTGAATCCCACTTGAGCACTAGATCTCCCAGCGGAAAATATTCTTTGCTTACCTTTTTGTCAAAGTCTTCCTTGATCTTCTGCTGATGGTCCTGTGCTTTGTCAAGAAGCTGCTCCCTAGTCTACTATACTTCTACTAACTGTTGTATCCTCCTGACCATATCATCAGGTTCTCCTTGGTAGTCCTGGAGGAAATTTTCCATAGGAAAGGCAAGATGAGTAGGAAAGATAGCTTCAATCCCATATACAAGCTAAAAAGGGGAAATACCAAGTGACCTATTTGTTGTAACTCTATCAACCCATAAGGAAAATTTCATCTTTGAGTCCCATGCTTTCTTGTTGTCTTCTAACAATTTCTTGATGATATTTATGAAGCTCTTGTTAGAGGACTCTGCAAAACCATTTCCTCAGGGGTAATGAGGAGTATAATGTACTAATGTAATCCCATACTTCTCACAAAACTTGATCAATGGTTCAACTTTAAAAGATGAAGCATTGTCAGTAACAATCTTGCTTGGACAACCAAATATTGACATGATATCCTCAAGAAAACTAATGATTACCTTGTGGGAGGCACTCCTTGTAGGAATGGATTCTATCCACTTGGTCAAATAATCAGTGGCAGTCAAAATCCACCTATGTTGACCGCTTGAAGCTAGATGGATTTCCCCAATGAAATCAAGACCCCATTGCTGAAAAGGTCCATAAACCACCACAGGCTTCAAAGGAAAAGATTTGAGTTGCTGCTTTCCAAAAAAATTTTGGAATTTGACACAAGCTCTAATCTTTGCACAAACATCAATAAAAATGCTAGGACAAAAATACCCAGCTCTAAGGATCTTATAGGCTGTAGTTCTCCAAAAGTGATGCCCCCCACACAAGTTGTAATGAAAATCAGTCATGGCCTTTTGTGCCTCCTTTGGATCTAAACATCTCAAAAGAACCCCTATAGGATCTCTCCAATACAATATGTGATCAATGATGCAATATCTGATTTCTTTAATCTTCAAATTTCTTACCTTTCTCTTCTCCAAACCATCAAGAGTCTGCAACTTTTGCAAAAAATATATGATGTCTTTATACCAAGTGCATTATGCCAAGTTGGGGCTGATATGAGAGCTTTTGTCAACAAAATCATCTTGCTGATTTTCTGAGTTTATGTTCATGAAATTAACCTCTAATGTTTTGCAATTTGATTCATCCAACAACCTAGCTAAACCTTGGCCTTTCACTAGTTTAGTGGGCTTCATTTCAAGGTCAAATTCCAGAATTTTGGCCATCCATTTTCTCCTCTTCCCATCTATGTCAGGCTGGATAAGTATCTCTTTCACAGAGGCTGAGGGAACATAGGAAATAATCTTGGAATGTAGAATGTATACTCTGAAAACCTTGAGGGATTTGACCAAAGAATAAGCCTGCTTGTACATGATATCATACCTTATTTATGCATCCCTCAATTCTCTGCTAAAAAAGGAAATAGGCTGCTCTAACCCCTCTATATTTTTCTGAAGCAAGACAAAAACCAATGTGTCAAATGAAGCAAAGGAAAATATCAGAAATTACTTGGAATAATCAGGGCTGATGAGCACAGGTGCTTCAATCAAGGCCTTTTTGATTTGGCCAAAAGAGTCTCGGGCCTCAACAATCCATTTCACCACATTTCCTTTCCTAAGCATGGGTGTAATGTACTTAACCAATTCAACAAAGTTAGAGATGAATCTTCTTAGAAAATTTATTTTACCCAAGAAAGACTGAACATCTTTCTTGGATATAGGAAGAGATAAAGTTTGGATGGCCTCTACTCTTATTGGATCAATTCTTACCCCTTCTGCTGATATAATGTGCCCCAATAACTTACCTTCCTTCATATCAAACACATAATTCTTAGGATTGAGAGAGAGACTAAACTTTCTGCACTTCAGGAAGACCCTTTTCAAATGATGATAATGTTCTTTATCATTTTTTGAGAACACTATAATGTCATCTAAATAGATGACCACAAATTTATCCTTCTCCCCAATAAAGGAAATATCCATTTCTCGATGAAAGGTTTCTCCCTCATTCATTAATCCAAAGGGCATTTTAGCATACATGAATGTTCCCCAAGGAGTAGTGAAGGTTGTCTTCTCTCTATCTTCAGGTAAGACAGAGATCTGATTATAGCCCGAGAATCCATCAATCATAGACATCCTAGATGATTCAGTCACTCTCTACAAAATGTGATCCATGTTTGGCAAGGGGTAATTATCTTTCTTGGAACTTCTATTCAAATTCCTGAAATCAACGCATAGTCTAATTTCCCCATTCTTCTTCCTCACAGGGACCAAGTTAGACATTGACTCAGAGTATCTCAAAGGAATGATGAACTTGGAATCCAACAACTTCTTCACTTCTTTTTCCATAATAGAAAGCAACATGATATTTATCTATGTGAGTTTTTGCCTAAAAGGCTTGGTCTCCTCTTTCAAATGGATCTTATGTTCAATGATGTTTGTGTTATATGTTTGTAAATATTAATATTTCCAGGAAAACACATCAAAAAACTCCTTTAAAATCTTAACATACTCTGACATACTCTGCCCTTTGTTCCTTTGACAAGCTTCTAGACAATTTCACATACTTTGGATCCTCCTTTGTACCTAAATTGCATTCAGTCACATCAACATTTTCAGTTGAACCTTTAACCTTCACAACAACATCATTTCTGTCAAACAATCTCTCCAAGGGGACTAGTCTTTTTGGAATATGGTTACTGGGCAATTGAACAATATGATGGTCAACAATTTTATTCAGAAAAATATCAGCATGAGGGTTTTTGTCATAATCATGATCTTGATCAATATGTAGGGAAAAAAACTCATTCACAGTTTCAAGAAATCTTTTGATCTCAAGATCATCCTCAAAGACATTCCAATGTTTGACATTGTCAGGTATAGAGGGTCTATACTTCACTTCCACATCATATTTGAGATTAGGGGGCAAAGAAACTCTGAAATTACTTGTAGAAACAACCAAGGAATCTGCAATAGTATTTTCCTCTCTTGGAACAAACGAGATACTAAAATCTAAGAAGAAATTATCAACAAGATCCCAAACTTCATTTCTGTAAGTCCTTAACCTGGGGTGTTTATCTTGATACATATTTTTGACTTGATGTACAATTAATTCAACATTTCCAAACACTGCTAACTCTTCAATCTTCATGACTTTAGCAACCCTCAAACCCAAAACAAGAGATTCATATTCTGCCACATTGTTTGGAGTTTCAAATTCAAGCTTGTAAGATAAAGATATGATCTCTTGGGTAGGGGAAATAAAGACTACCCCAACAACACCACCTTCCTTAGAAGAGGCTCCATAAAAAAAATCTTCCAAACAGAGGTGTTAGGAGGAGGAATTTCACAAGAGATAATGGGCTATTTTCTTATTTCAATAGGTGATTGAGGAGCATCAATGAGATCTAAAATACTGGATCCTAAATCAGTATCAAATGGGTATAGGTCATGGTAAGTTTTTGTAAAGTCCAACCCAAGCTCATCCATGACAGTTTTAGGCATGAGGTTATGAGATGCACCTGAGTCCATCAAGCAGTTGTGCAACACTTTTTCATGATTGTTTAATGATGTGTAGAAAGGAGGGGAAGAGTCATCCCTATCCTCTACCAAAGGTCCCAATATGACTACTGGCTTTTCATCTTGAAGGTTGACTGAGTCTGTGGAATTATAAGAAGGTTTGGGCTGCAGCATCTTGGAAATATATTTTTTAAATTCCTCATTCTTAATCAGCTCTAAAAAGGGTATTGGGATTTTGATCTTTTGAATCTTACTTTAAAAGCTAAAAGAGGAGGGAGATTTCAAAATTTCTTTAATTTATGGGACAAGGATCTTAACCAATGCTTGAGGGATTTGTGCCTCTTTTACTTTGCTGCTAGATGCCATAGCCTTGGCATAATTTTTTGTTTTAGTTGGCTGATCAAAAGTGTTAAGTTTTCCCTCTTTCTTTTTTGACCTTTGGTTGTATTTATTTGGATTCTCATTGTTTTTTTCCCCTTTACTCAATTCATTCAATTGGATGTCCATGAGAGACTCCTCATATGCAGATTGGGTTAAATGAGGGGATGGAGAGGTGTCACCAAGAAAATGGATTTCTGAATCAGTTTCTTCATCCTCTCCTTCTTCATCAACAACAAATTTATTTTGGAGAGGGGCTTGGACTTTTTGATCATCCCTATCCCTATTTCTTTGATCTCTTTGGAGGAGCTGAGGGACATTATTTGGTCTTCTGAAATTTCCTCTATTATCAACATTCTGTGTGTTCCTATAGTTCTTCTTTCCTTCATGTTTCAACTTTTCCATTTCAGAAGAAAGTGATTTTACCAATTTTGTTAGTTCATCAACTTGAGGGTGGACAATAGGGGAATCATAGGTTGAATCTTCAACCCTACCTTTTATTCTATCTCTATCAGATTTCCCCCTAATCTTGTCAACTGCCAGTACATTAGATTCTACTTCCAAGGCTGCATCTTTCATATGAGCTAGAGAGGTAGATCTTGTTTCTCTCAATAGGAGGCAAAACTCAGGGTCAAAATCACTGGCATAGGTGATCTTGGCAGAAGTTTCTGTAGGCTTTATTTCAGTGGGAATTTTGTTGTAAATTTTATTAAATCTCTTTGAGAAGTCTGAAACAGATTCCCCCTCTTTCCTCTTAAGTGACCCAAATTCTGTAATGTAATAAAGGAAATCCTTTTTATCTCCAAAATGTCTCAAGAAAGCATCATCCAAAGCTTCAATTCC
>SNQJ01S0018940.1:89429-99955 GCA_010110895.2 Picea sitchensis
AAAATGAATATACATGTATGATCAAAAGAATATGATAACATTTGTAAATCTCTAGTATTTCCAATACTCACCAATACCAATGTGGAAATAACATGCTTAATATCTTCAAAGGTCTTGTTTCTCTTGTCAGTCCACTTGAAATAGTGACCCTTCTTCAACATTTATGAGATAAGTTTAGTTATTTCTAGGTAAAGGAAAATGTTGGAGGGATTGACTCTATCAAGATCAATCTTGACTCCTTCCTTTGAAATAATATTTCTTAAGAGTATGATTTCTATTAGCACTGAGAGTGACCCTCATATTGCAAGAGGATAAGACCAACACTCATTAAATAGGTTTGTAAATGCAGATTAATGATAGAAGGTCAAATGGACAAAAATCAGCATAGCAATGTTTCAACACATAAAATCTAGGCTAGTATGCATAAGAAAATGAGGTTTTGGTTAAATTCAGTCAGTGGTTTAAGGATAAATGTGAGTAAATGGAAGACTGGGTGAGGAATTTTGATAGGTCTGCTATAAGCATCAGGCCTTCTAGCAACCAGGTGAAGAAAAACTCAGTCACAAGAACTTCTTGAACTAAATTTAAAACATTGAAAAACATTTACAACAACATTATAATCAAACATCCATTATAACACAGCTATAACATCTCATAAGGATCATCCAATAATGAACATTCAGAGTAAGAAGAAGTAGGATAATGAAAAGAGACTGACTTCTATTAATCAAAATATCTCATATCTCATACATAAACGAGAGTGCAACTCTGTTTAGTCAAAATATTACAAAAGAGGGAGCTCTGCTCAACCATTCGAACCTCCAAATAACATTCTCCTGATGTATTTATAATCAAAACAATAAACAATAGATTGAGATGCGAGCTAGCCTTTCTATCCTAGGATTCTCCACAAAAAGATATTAATCTAACATCTGTACAAGTGGAACTAACAGAATGCTAGAAACATGGAGCATGTTGGCAACAACTCTAATAAGATATAAATGAAATGATTTGTTGTTGCTTGGGTGCATCTCCTCTAGTGCCATGTGTCCTCCAAGACTTTGTGCTGAGCTCCATCTGCCAATTGTTGATCATTAGTTCCCTCCAAATCATCAAATCTAAGAAGAGTCAACGAATTCAAAACTGCTGACTGTAACAGTCAGTTCGTAGCATCTTTTCATAGTGCAACTGGTAGCATATTCCGTAGCACATGCCTTTGTAAAATTGTTCTATAGTCGATTCTGTAGCACATTTGATAGCATATTTCGTAGCGCCCACATGTAAAAATGTTCTGGAAGAACTTTCCATATCGAATTGCCACTGTCTGGCTAGGTGATTCTGCAACACTTTCGGTAGTGAATATGTAGAACAGTCTGTGTGGATGATTATGTAGCGCCAGGCACTATGAAATGCTCTGTGTTTTTCTGTGTCATGCAATGAACCTCAAAAAACCCAAAAAGTCTTAGCAAAAGGATAATGAGCCTGTAGATGCCTTCAGTAGGTGAAATCACAACACTTCCCTCAAACTTCAAGCTGCAAAAGCTAATCATCAACAAAAATGGGTTTGCCATCCTTTCAATTTCATCTTCTCAATCTGGCACTTATCCTTGTTGCAGGGGCACTTCCCTCTGTCGTAGCAACATTTATTTCTATTGCAGGGGAAATTTTCTTTGTTGCAGGGGCATTTCTTTCTATTGCAGCTTGGGCTAGAACATTTAAATTCCTTTGGGCTAGATCATCCTTGAAGGGCTGCAATTCTTCTTTAAGTTTTCTATTTTGGGATTGTATGCTTCTGTTTTTCCTATACAAAGTATGAAGTTTCCTATGGAGGCGCAAGAATCTTCTTGCTGTAAACCTAGACAGATCAAGGGTCTCATTATACATGTCCATGAGTTCACTCATCTTCATCCTCTAAGTCGATATTTCTCCCTTCAAACGAGAAATTTCCTTCCTTGCATCCCTGAGTTGTCTGATCAATCTCTTGAAGGTGGGATTATCAGGGGGAGTGGTGATGTTTATGAATTCAACAAGATTCTCAGTAATTTCACCCTTACCTTTGTGTTTCTTCTGAATAGAATCTTTGGTGATGAACTCAATAGGATTCCCAACAATGTTACCTTTACCCTTAACTTTCTTTGGGACAAAAACTTTGGTTATGACTTATGTTTCAACCTCTTCCTTATGGGCTGATGATCTGGTGAAAGGACTCCTAACTCTTGTCTTAGCTACTGCAGTAGCTGAAGGAAAATGCAATTTTCTCCCTGTTATCGGATTAATTGGTCAGTGCAAACACAAACAGATCTCCCTAGCTTCCATAAGAAACTAGAACAAAACAAAACATAATGCACACTTCACCTTAAAATTCATCATCATATAAACTAGTTTAATGAGGTACAAGTAGCATACATTTTAAACGACGCTTGTTTCTCACTAGTATTGTCCTTGTAGCTCCTTCCTTGAGTTTGCAGAATAGTAAGACTGTCTAAGAATCACAAACCAACAAAGAGGGAAAACAAAGATATATGTATTTTGATGAAGTCTATGTATATGATCAATGATTTATACAATAGAAGACAAGATGCTTATATAGGGAATAAATGTATTGTTGTATTAAGTGAATAGAAAGTGGAGAATACAACCCATGCCTTGATGTTGCAAGGTCCCCTTTCGATGGCTCTTTGCTTCAACACACACACCTTTTCTCCAATGCTTGAATGAAGAAGATCCACAATCTCACTTGAAGAACTAAAGCAAAGATCTCAAGCATAATCTGAAGTAGAACTTTCCATACAAATCTTAGCCTTTTCAACCTTAACCTTTTCCATGAGATATCCCTCTTTATATAGTGTGAAAGATATATGGATGAGGAGATTAGGATGATTCCACCAAATCAAAGAATCGAGTAAGATCCAAACTGATCGGAGTCCACCTCATCTTCTAGAAGACCCCCTTCTAGAACATTCGTTAATTTTGACTTTTCCTATGCTTTTAAGCATCATCGCACCCTATGCACAAGCATCCCACGATGACGTCGTAGTCCAGGTTTAGGGCAGAGTGAGACGATCATACATCGTCGCACCCCATGCATATAACAAGGTGTGATGACCTTCTTTGACATGGTTTTTGAGAGAGGAAAGAAACTCACTTTTCCCATGGAGAAAGTCCTCTTTTAATATTTTCAGGGAACATTAACACATGATGTCAGGTGATCACTGAGGTGACCAAAATAATGTGTAACACTCCCCTTTTTGGCTGTAGTTTTGGCTGATGAGGGAACTTCCTATAGTTCAGGTGCACGCTGAGGTGAAAGTTCCCTTTGTGGGGAGTGATGGACTTCCCTCTCTTCTTCTTCAATTTCCTTCGAAACTTCTTTGTCTTGGGAAATAGGTTTTCTAGCTGCAGATTAGCAGAGACAATGAACTGTTCCCAAGTGAGGTTTATTTTCTTCAATTTTTCTACTACAAGCATCATGATCAACCATGAGTGGAAAAAACTAGTGTCCACAGCCTTGGACTTGGCTTGGACCCTATTAACCATTTTTCCCATACTTCTAAATAGATAGAAAGGGATATTCATCAAATCCTTTCCTATGAAGTGTAGAAAAAGCCTAATGTGATACTGGTATATCATGTTGAATATTCCCTCACATGTAAAATACCTCTAGATAATTTTCAACATTTTGTCAAAACCCTCAAACAAGTGGCTCCTAAGCACTCCCTTGGACAAATTATCTTTCTGATGATCAGGCTGGAGGAAATATTTAGAAAAGGCTGCATTAAGAATCATATATTTGAACCACCTTTCACCAGTGTTGGGTATCTCCGTGGCTGCTACAATGGTGGCCTTAGATACCTCCAACTCAAGGGTTACTACCTTGGTCTTAGTGCCATCAAAGTTTAAATCAAATTCCTTAGCTACTTCAGGGTGTCCCCTCTGCATGTTTTGACAGAAAGATAGGCAACCAACCCTTTGGAAGACCTCCATGATCAGAGGTTCAACATAAAAAATATGCATGTCAGAAGGCTCAGTCCTGACTACACTCCCACCCTTGTGATATTTCTTCTGTTGAGGTGTATCCATTAATAAAAGTGGGAGGTCAAACACTGTAATGTTATGAGAGGTATAGGAAACTAAACAAAGACAAAAGTCTTTAAGTTTTTGAAAGGTGATCCTTATTTGGTCTTTCAGGGCTTTCCTCCAATTTACTTTTGAACTAATAAGAGAATGTTTTGATGGCTTTAAAAGGGGGGAAAATCTCCTCTGAGAATATGCAAGGAGGCTGCACTGTTCAAGTTTTTAGGCTGACATCAAGCCACCATACAGGGTCATCATCATTCTAAAGGCCAAGGCTCCTAAACTTTTCACTGCAAATAGACTTTAAGATGAAACTATAGGATAAAACCATGAAGTAAAAGAGCCAACTTTGGAGATGTGAGTATAAATGATGACACTACATTGACACAGAATTTGTAGCACTGGAATAGGGGATCCGTAGCGCAGTTTTGCAATGGTTTTCTGTAGTGTAGTATGGACACCAAGAGCCAAGGGATAAATCGGCACAAAAAATATGATAGCTAATGATTCAATTTCAGTGGAGGAAGTTTGAAAATATTCAAATGGCTAAGAAATCTGTGGCAGTAGAGTAAAGGGGCTGGTAGGTGGAAGAAACCAAAATGTGCAACACCAGTTGCTATGGAAAGATAAAACAAAATCTTAAGTGATCTTCAACAGAGCTTGGATGGATCAAGAAGTACCTGGACACCTAAGCTTGATTATTAATGATCTTTTGAAAGCATGAAGTCATTTGAAACCACCACAATCTCCAATTCACCTCGGTTAGATGGTCTGTAGTGCTGTCTGGACTAGTAGTTTCTACAACGCCGAGCTAGGAGCAGGATTTCAAATTTTGGTAAATAGTTAGAACTCATTAATGAACAAATCACGATATTCCTTTTGAAGGCAAGGACACTGAAAACAATGAAAATCCATGACATCAAATTCATAATCGCAAATGATGGTAAAGAGGGAGAGTGTACAAAATATGCGCTACGAAAACAACTAGTGAGTTGGCAACGTACTTGAAAATGTTTGATTTGACTCCCTATCGAGTAAAGGGACAAAGTGGAGAGGTTCAAGCATATGAATGGGTGGAGTGACCGGTCAGGTTTGTGGAGTCATGGGGTTGATAGTGCTGGATGTCAAATCAAGTGACGAGTCAAGAGTGTAAACCATAAAATGAACCAAGGGTATAAATCATAGGTGTGGGTCAAATATGTGAGCCAAGTTCCAACCTTTCATTTATTTAAGTTATCCTAAGAAAACCATAAGGAGAAAATCAAAGAACAAACTTAAAAAAGACTAATGGGTAAAAAATAAAACCTAAGGATAAATTTGACCCATGACAACTTCATGTGATAACATTGGCTCCATAGGGGATGGCATGCTCCCTGTGAGCTACCAAGAACAAGCGGCTTCAATGTCTTATCCTAGGGCTATGGGGTCATTTATTCAAACAAAAATGAAAAAGAGAAAGTGATATTTACAATGAATGGAAAGCCACTCATGGCTTAAGAAAAATACTTCTTTAGAAAGTGCCCATTGACAGGGCCACCAAAAACTTCAGAATACTCCAAGTTCTACAATTTATAAGTATTATTTGAAAATACCTCATAAATATTGAAAGGACCAATCCACAAGGCTTCGAATTTACCATGTTTGCCTTTGTCTTGCTTGGGTGAATCCCACTTGAGCACTAGATCTCCCAGCGGAAAATATTCTTTGCTTACCTTTTTGTCAAAGTCTTCCTTGATCTTCTGCTGATGGTCCTGTGCTTTGTCAAGAAGCTGCTCCCTAGTCTACTATACTTCTACTAACTGTTGTATCCTCCTGACCATATCATCAGGTTCTCCTTGGTAGTCCTGGAGGAAATTTTCCATAGGAAAGGCAAGATGAGTAGGAAAGATAGCTTCAATCCCATATACAAGCTAAAAAGGGGAAATACCAAGTGACCTATTTGTTGTAACTCTATCAACCCATAAGGAAAATTTCATCTTTGAGTCCCATGCTTTCTTGTTGTCTTCTAACAATTTCTTGATGATATTTATGAAGCTCTTGTTAGAGGACTCTGCAAAACCATTTCCTCAGGGGTAATGAGGAGTATAATGTACTAATGTAATCCCATACTTCTCACAAAACTTGATCAATGGTTCAACTTTAAAAGATGAAGCATTGTCAGTAACAATCTTGCTTGGACAACCAAATATTGACATGATATCCTCAAGAAAACTAATGATTACCTTGTGGGAGGCACTCCTTGTAGGAATGGATTCTATCCACTTGGTCAAATAATCAGTGGCAGTCAAAATCCACCTATGTTGACCGCTTGAAGCTAGATGGATTTCCCCAATGAAATCAAGACCCCATTGCTGAAAAGGTCCATAAACCACCACAGGCTTCAAAGGAAAAGATTTGAGTTGCTGCTTTCCAAAAAAATTTTGGAATTTGACACAAGCTCTAATCTTTGCACAAACATCAATAAAAATGCTAGGACAAAAATACCCAGCTCTAAGGATCTTATAGGCTGTAGTTCTCCAAAAGTGATGCCCCCCACACAAGTTGTAATGAAAATCAGTCATGGCCTTTTGTGCCTCCTTTGGATCTAAACATCTCAAAAGAACCCCTATAGGATCTCTCCAATACAATATGTGATCAATGATGCAATATCTGATTTCTTTAATCTTCAAATTTCTTACCTTTCTCTTCTCCAAACCATCAAGAGTCTGCAACTTTTGCAAAAAATATATGATGTCTTTATACCAAGTGCATTATGCCAAGTTGGGGCTGATATGAGAGCTTTTGTCAACAAAATCATCTTGCTGATTTTCTGAGTTTATGTTCATGAAATTAACCTCTAATGTTTTGCAATTTGATTCATCCAACAACCTAGCTAAACCTTGGCCTTTCACTAGTTTAGTGGGCTTCATTTCAAGGTCAAATTCCAGAATTTTGGCCATCCATTTTCTCCTCTTCCCATCTATGTCAGGCTGGATAAGTATCTCTTTCACAGAGGCTGAGGGAACATAGGAAATAATCTTGGAATGTAGAATGTATACTCTGAAAACCTTGAGGGATTTGACCAAAGAATAAGCCTGCTTGTACATGATATCATACCTTATTTATGCATCCCTCAATTCTCTGCTAAAAAAGGAAATAGGCTGCTCTAACCCCTCTATATTTTTCTGAAGCAAGACAAAAACCAATGTGTCAAATGAAGCAAAGGAAAATATCAGAAATTACTTGGAATAATCAGGGCTGATGAGCACAGGTGCTTCAATCAAGGCCTTTTTGATTTGGCCAAAAGAGTCTCGGGCCTCAACAATCCATTTCACCACATTTCCTTTCCTAAGCATGGGTGTAATGTACTTAACCAATTCAACAAAGTTAGAGATGAATCTTCTTAGAAAATTTATTTTACCCAAGAAAGACTGAACATCTTTCTTGGATATAGGAAGAGATAAAGTTTGGATGGCCTCTACTCTTATTGGATCAATTCTTACCCCTTCTGCTGATATAATGTGCCCCAATAACTTACCTTCCTTCATATCAAACACATAATTCTTAGGATTGAGAGAGAGACTAAACTTTCTGCACTTCAGGAAGACCCTTTTCAAATGATGATAATGTTCTTTATCATTTTTTGAGAACACTATAATGTCATCTAAATAGATGACCACAAATTTATCCTTCTCCCCAATAAAGGAAATATCCATTTCTCGATGAAAGGTTTCTCCCTCATTCATTAATCCAAAGGGCATTTTAGCATACATGAATGTTCCCCAAGGAGTAGTGAAGGTTGTCTTCTCTCTATCTTCAGGTAAGACAGAGATCTGATTATAGCCCGAGAATCCATCAATCATAGACATCCTAGATGATTCAGTCACTCTCTACAAAATGTGATCCATGTTTGGCAAGGGGTAATTATCTTTCTTGGAACTTCTATTCAAATTCCTGAAATCAACGCATAGTCTAATTTCCCCATTCTTCTTCCTCACAGGGACCAAGTTAGACATTGACTCAGAGTATCTCAAAGGAATGATGAACTTGGAATCCAACAACTTCTTCACTTCTTTTTCCATAATAGAAAGCAACATGATATTTATCTATGTGAGTTTTTGCCTAAAAGGCTTGGTCTCCTCTTTCAAATGGATCTTATGTTCAATGATGTTTGTGTTATATGTTTGTAAATATTAATATTTCCAGGAAAACACATCAAAAAACTCCTTTAAAATCTTAACATACTCTGACATACTCTGCCCTTTGTTCCTTTGACAAGCTTCTAGACAATTTCACATACTTTGGATCCTCCTTTGTACCTAAATTGCATTCAGTCACATCAACATTTTCAGTTGAACCTTTAACCTTCACAACAACATCATTTCTGTCAAACAATCTCTCCAAGGGGACTAGTCTTTTTGGAATATGGTTACTGGGCAATTGAACAATATGATGGTCAACAATTTTATTCAGAAAAATATCAGCATGAGGGTTTTTGTCATAATCATGATCTTGATCAATATGTAGGGAAAAAAACTCATTCACAGTTTCAAGAAATCTTTTGATCTCAAGATCATCCTCAAAGACATTCCAATGTTTGACATTGTCAGGTATAGAGGGTCTATACTTCACTTCCACATCATATTTGAGATTAGGGGGCAAAGAAACTCTGAAATTACTTGTAGAAACAACCAAGGAATCTGCAATAGTATTTTCCTCTCTTGGAACAAACGAGATACTAAAATCTAAGAAGAAATTATCAACAAGATCCCAAACTTCATTTCTGTAAGTCCTTAACCTGGGGTGTTTATCTTGATACATATTTTTGACTTGATGTACAATTAATTCAACATTTCCAAACACTGCTAACTCTTCAATCTTCATGACTTTAGCAACCCTCAAACCCAAAACAAGAGATTCATATTCTGCCACATTGTTTGGAGTTTCAAATTCAAGCTTGTAAGATAAAGATATGATCTCTTGGGTAGGGGAAATAAAGACTACCCCAACAACACCACCTTCCTTAGAAGAGGCTCCATAAAAAAAATCTTCCAAACAGAGGTGTTAGGAGGAGGAATTTCACAAGAGATAATGGGCTATTTTCTTATTTCAATAGGTGATTGAGGAGCATCAATGAGATCTAAAATACTGGATCCTAAATCAGTATCAAATGGGTATAGGTCATGGTAAGTTTTTGTAAAGTCCAACCCAAGCTCATCCATGACAGTTTTAGGCATGAGGTTATGAGATGCACCTGAGTCCATCAAGCAGTTGTGCAACACTTTTTCATGATTGTTTAATGATGTGTAGAAAGGAGGGGAAGAGTCATCCCTATCCTCTACCAAAGGTCCCAATATGACTACTGGCTTTTCATCTTGAAGGTTGACTGAGTCTGTGGAATTATAAGAAGGTTTGGGCTGCAGCATCTTGGAAATATATTTTTTAAATTCCTCATTCTTAATCAGCTCTAAAAAGGGTATTGGGATTTTGATCTTTTGAATCTTACTTTAAAAGCTAAAAGAGGAGGGAGATTTCAAAATTTCTTTAATTTATGGGACAAGGATCTTAACCAATGCTTGAGGGATTTGTGCCTCTTTTACTTTGCTGCTAGATGCCATAGCCTTGGCATAATTTTTTGTTTTAGTTGGCTGATCAAAAGTGTTAAGTTTTCCCTCTTTCTTTTTTGACCTTTGGTTGTATTTATTTGGATTCTCATTGTTTTTTTCCCCTTTACTCAATTCATTCAATTGGATGTCCATGAGAGACTCCTCATATGCAGATTGGGTTAAATGAGGGGATGGAGAGGTGTCACCAAGAAAATGGATTTCTGAATCAGTTTCTTCATCCTCTCCTTCTTCATCAACAACAAATTTATTTTGGAGAGGGGCTTGGACTTTTTGATCATCCCTATCCCTATTTCTTTGATCTCTTTGGAGGAGCTGAGGGACATTATTTGGTCTTCTGAAATTTCCTCTATTATCAACATTCTGTGTGTTCCTATAGTTCTTCTTTCCTTCATGTTTCAACTTTTCCATTTCAGAAGAAAGTGATTTTACCAATTTTGTTAGTTCATCAACTTGAGGGTGGACAATAGGGGAATCATAGGTTGAATCTTCAACCCTACCTTTTATTCTATCTCTATCAGATTTCCCCCTAATCTTGTCAACTGCCAGTACATTAGATTCTACTTCCAAGGCTGCATCTTTCATATGAGCTAGAGAGGTAGATCTTGTTTCTCTCAATAGGAGGCAAAACTCAGGGTCAAAATCACTGGCATAGGTGATCTTGGCAGAAGTTTCTGTAGGCTTTATTTCAGTGGGAATTTTGTTGTAAATTTTATTAAATCTCTTTGAGAAGTCTGAAACAGATTCCCCCTCTTTCCTCTTAAGTGACCCAAATTCTGTAATGTAATAAAGGAAATCCTTTTTATCTCCAAAATGTCTCAAGAAAGCATCATCCAAAGCTTCAATTCC
>SNQJ01S0018940.1:99965-112369 GCA_010110895.2 Picea sitchensis
TAAATTTTATTAAATCTCTTTGAGAAGTCTGAAACAGATTCCCCCTCTTTCCTCTTAAGTGACCCAAATTCTGTAATGTAATAAAGGAAATCCTTTTTATCTCCAAAATGTCTCAAGAAAGCATCATCCAAAGCTTCAATTCCAGCAATAGATCCAGGAGTCAAACCCCTAAACCATTTTCTAGCCTCACCATCAAGGCTATGTACAAAAACCATCATCCATACATCTTCATTCTCAATGTTAAGATTGTCTGCATAACTATAAAAGACTGCAAGGTGTTCTTCTGCAGTTATATCTTCCTCTTCTGTGAACTTGGGCATGTACTTAAGGTAATCTCCAACTAGGAGAGAATTCATAGGCTGAGGTAAAATAAGAGGGGGATACCTAGCAACCACTATGGCATCCATCCTATTTCTAGGAAGATTATCACCTACCATTGGGTTGTGAACTCTAGGAGAAGAAGGGGGATATGGAGTCTTGACAGGTACAACTGCAACTTTGATTTTAGGATAAAGAGGGAGCTTGGGTGGAGAGATTTCAGTTTTCAAAGGAAGAGACTAAGTATTAGAAGAAGATGGTATAGGTTCCAAGGGGAATGTGGTTTCCTCCTCTTTAGTCACAACAATTTTGATAGGAGGGGGAGTAGGAAAACCCAAGGTAGGAAAATATTCTAAGCTCTCAAGTCTAAACCAACTTACAACATCGGGAGAGGTAAGGGTTTCAAAACTTTCTTCTTTCAATTTGGGACTAAAAGAAGAGTGTTCATCACAAAAATTTTCAAAATCCAAATTTCTAGAAACTTCAACAAAGGGTAGAAGAGGAGAACTAGATATAAATAATGGAGTATTAAAGGTAGAATCATGAAAATGATCAGAAGTACCTGGTACAACAACTGAAAAGCCTTCTTGAGAAGATTTTCCTTTCTTGATAATCTTCTCTGGGTCAACTTTAGGTGTTTCCAAAGGTAGATGTGGAGTAGACCTTGCGTGTCTGCCTTTGGGATCCATAACTAAAACAATGGAGTCTCCAGGTGCAAACTGCAATATTCAATGTACTGATTTCTAATGCACCTTCAGAATCAATATTGCTTTGTCATTCAATCCTAGGGAAATGTTTTCAATATGTTCCTTGACAACAGAGCCAAGAATGTTAGCACTGAGAGTCACCCTCAGATTGCAAGAGGATAAGCCCAACACCCATGAAATATGTTTGTAAATGGAGATTAATGATAGAAGGTCAAATGGACAAAACTCAGCATAACAATGTTTCAACACATAAAATATAGGCTAGTATGCATAAGCAAATGAGGTTTTGGTTAACTTCAATCAGTCGTTTAAGGATAAATGTGAGTAGATGGAAGAATCAGTGAGGAATATGGATAGGTATGCTATAAGAATCAAGCCTTATAGCAACTAGGTGAAGAAAAAATCAGTCACAAGAACTTCTTGAACTAAATTTAAAACATTGAAAAACGTTTACAACGACATTATAATCAAACATCCATTATAACACAACTATAACATGTCATAAGGATCATCCAATAATGAGAATTTAGAGTAAGAAGAAGCATGATAATGAAAAGATAATGACTTCTATTAATCAAAATATCTCAGATCTCATACATAAACGAGAGTGCAACTCTGTTTAGTCAAAATATTACAAAATAGGGAGCTCTGCTCAACCATTCGAACCTCCAGATAACATTCTCCTGATGTATTTATAATCAAAACAATAAAAAACAACTTGCAATGCGAGCTGTCATTTCTATCCTAGGATTCTCCACAAAAATCTATTAATCTAACATCTGTACAAGTGGAACTAACAGACTGCTAAAAACATGGAGCATGTTGGAAACAACTCTAACAAGATATAAATGACATGATTCGATGTTTCTTGGGTGCATCTCCTCCAGTTCCATGTGTCCTCCAAGCCTTTGTGCTGAGCTCCATCTACCAGATATTGATCATTGGTTCCCTCCAAATCATCAAAGCTAAGAAGAGGAAACGAATTCAAAACTGCTGACTGTAACAATCAGTTCATAACGCAACTGGTAGCAGATTTTGTAGCGCCTACCTCTATAAAACTGTTTTGCAACCGATTCCATAGGGCATTCAATAGAAGATTTCGTAGCACCCACCTGTAAAACTGTTCTGCAACAACTTTCCATAGCGAACTTCCACTTTATGTCTGTTTAGCTGATTCCGCAACGCTTTTGGTAGCGAATATGCAGAACAGTCTGTGTGGATGATTCCGTAGCGCCATGCGCTACAAAATGCTCTGTGTTTTTCTGTGTCATGAAATGAACCTCAAAAAACCCAAAATGTCTTAGCAGAAGGATAATGAGCCTGTATATTCCTTCAGTAGGTGAAATCATAACACTTCCCTCAAAACTTCAAGCTGCAAAAGCTAATCATCAACATAAATGGGTTTGTCATCCTTTCCATTTCATCTTCTCAATCTGCCACTTCTCCTTGTTGCAGGAGCACTTCCCTCTGTCGCAACATCATTTCATTCTAATGCATGGGCACTTCTCTCTATTGCAATGACATTTCTTTCTATTGCAGCTTGGGCTAGAACATTTAGATTCCTCTAGGATAGATCATTCTTGAAGGGTTGCAATTCTTCTTTAAGTTTTCTATTTTGGGACTGTATGCTTTTGTTTTTCCTATACAAAGTCTGAAGTTGCCTATGGAGGGGCAATACTCTTCTTGCTTTAAACCTATACATATCAAGGGTCTCATTATACATGTCCATGAGTTCACTCATCTTCCTCCTCTCAGTCAATCTTTCTCCCTTCAAATGGGAAATTTCCTTCCTTGTATCCCTGAGTTGTCTGATCAATCTCTTGAAGGTGGGATTATCAGGGGGAGTGGTTATTTTTATGAATTCAACAAGATTCTCAATAATTTTACCCTTAGTTTTGTCTTTCTTCTGAACATAATCTTTGGTGATGACCTCATTAGGCTTCCCAATTACAATGTCACCTTTACCCTTAACTTTCTTTGGGACATAAGCTTTGTTTATGACTTCTGTTTCAGCCTCTTCCTTATGGGATGATCATCTGGTGAAAGGCCTCCTAACTCTTGTCTCAACTTCTGCAATAGGTGAAGGAAAATGGAATTTTCTCCCCTTTTTGGATGTAGTTTTGGCTGATGAGGGAACTTCCTCTAGTTTAGGTGCAAGTTGAGGTGAAAGTTCCCTTTGTGGGGAGTGATGGACTTCCCTCTCTTCTTCTTCAATTTCCTTAGGAACTTCTTTGTCTTGGGAAATAGGTTTTCTCTTTCTCTTTTTTCTTGTTTCTTCTTGGACAACACTACTAGCTGGAAAAGGGCTTTGCACCCTGGATTGAGGGGTGGAGGCTACATGTAGCTATAGATTAGTAGAGACAATGAATTGTTCCCAAGTGAGGTTTCTTTTCTTCAATTATTCCATTACAAGCATCCTGATCAACCTTGAGTGGAAAACACTAGTGTCCACGGCCTTTGACTTGGCTTGGACCCTATCAACCATTTTTACCATGCTTCTAAACAGACAGAAAGGGATATTCATCAAATCCTTGCCTATGAAGTGTAGCAAAATCCTAATGTGATAATGGTATATCATGTTGAATACGCCCTCACATTTAAAATACCTCTGGATAACTTTCAACATTTTGTCAAAACCCTCAACCAAGTGGATCCTAGGCACTCCCTTAGACAAATTATCTTTCTAATGATCTGGCTTGAGGAAATATTTAGAAAAGGCTGCATTAAGAGTCATATATTTGAACCACCTTTCACTAGTGTTGGGTATCTCAGTGGCTGCTGCAATGGTGGCCTCAGATACCTCCAACTCAAGGGTTCCTACCTTGGTCTTAGTGCCATCAAAGTTTAAAGCAAATTCCTTGTCTACTTCAGGGTGTCCCCTCTGCATGTTTTGACGGAAAGATAGGAAACCAACCCTTTGGAAGACCTCCCTGATCATAGTTTCAACATAAAAAAGGTGCATGTTAGAAGGCTCAGTCCTGACTACACTCCCACCCTTGTGAGATTTATTCTGTTGAGGTGTATCCATTGATAGAAGCGGGAGGTCAAACACTGTAATGTTATGAGAGGTATAGGAAACCAAACAAAGAAAAAAATCTTCAAGTTTTTGAAAGGTGGTCCTTATTTGGTCTTTCAGGGATTTCCTCCAATTTACTTCTGAACTAATAAGAGAATGGTTTGATGGATTTAAAAGGGGGAAAAATCTCCTCTGAGAATATGCAAGGAGGCTGTACTGTTCAAGTTTTTAGGCTGACATAAAGCCACCATACATGGTGATCATCATTATTAAGGCCAAGGCTCCTAAAATTTTCACTACAAATAGAATTTATGATGAAACTATAGGATAACATCGTGAAGGAAAAGAGCCAACTTTGGAGATGTGAGCATAAATGATGACATTGCTTTGACACAGAATTTGCAACACTGGAACAGGGGATCCGTAGCACAGTTTTGCAGTGGTTTTTGTAGCATAGTATGGACATCAAGAGTAAAGGGATAAATAGGCACAACAACTCTAAAATCTGTGGCAACAGAGGTAAAGGGGCTGGAAGGTGGAAGAAACCAAAGTGTGCAGTGCTAGGTGCTACAGAAAAATAAAACAAAACCTTAAGTGATCTTCAACAAAGATTGGATGGCTCAAGAAGTACCTGGACACCGAAGCTTGATTATTGATGATCTTATGAAAGCTTGAAGTTGTTTGCAACCACCTCAGTCTCCAATTCATCTTGGTTAGCTGGTATGTAGCATAATCTACAATGTTGTCTAGACTAGTATTTTCTGTAGCGCAGAGCTAGGAGCATGATTTTGAATTTTGATAAACAATTAGAACTCATTAATGACCAAATCACGATATTCCTTTTGAAGACAAGGGCATTGAAAACAATGAAAAGTCATGACATCAGCTTCATAATCACAAATGATGGTAAAGAGGGAGAGTTTACAAAAGATACGCTACGAAACCAACTAGTGAGTTGGAAGCGTACTTGAAAAGGTTTGATTTGACTTCCTAATGGGTAAAGGGACAAAGTGGAGAGGTTCAAGCATATAAATGGATGGAGTGACCTATCAAGTTTTTTGATTCATGGGGTTGATAGTGCTGGCTGTCAAATCAAGTGATGAGTCAAGAGTGTAAACCATAAAATGAACCAAGGGTATAAACCATAGGTGGGGGTAAAATATGTGAGCCAAGTTCCAACCTTTCATTTATTTAAGTTATCCTAAGAAAACTATAAGGATAAAACCAAAGAACAAACTTAAAAAAGACTAATGGGTAAAAATTAAAACCTAAGGAGAATTTTGACCCATGACAACTTCATGTGATAACATTTTCTATCCCACCAAAAATCCACTTTTTTGGGTTTAAGGATATCTTGAATTCCATGCACTTATCAAACACCTTTCTCAAGCATGTAACATGATTGCTACGATGTTTGAATTGCTACGATGTTTGAATTGCACTATGATACCATATTGACAAAAAATAATATATTTGTTAATAATATAAGAAAAAAACATAATCCACAACTTCTTAAAAGTATCACCTACATTTGTTAACCCAAAAGGCATGCAAACATAAGTGAAAGTTCCCCATGGTAAAACAAAATTTGTCTTAATCATATTCCCCTCTGCAACCAACACTCGATTGATCCACAAAAACTATCTAACATAGACATTAGCAAAGGGTAATCATCTTTCAAAGAACATTTGATTTAAGTTCCTAAAATCACAAATATATGAATTTCACCATTCTTGTTAAATACTAGAACAAAGTTTGCAATCCAAGAATAATACTTGATTGGTTCTATTATGTGGGCATCACATAAATTTGGATCTCTTGTCAAATAATAAGTGCTAATTTTGGGTTCACTGCTTTATGCTTCTATAAAAATGGATTAACATCCTTCTCTAGAGGAATAACATGTTTGAAAAAATTAGCGTTGTAATCTTTCAAATCATCATAGGTCCATGAAAAGACATCCCATAAATTTTGAATCAACACCTCCACCTTCTTCTCATCTAATTGGAAAGCATTGTTAATATATACCATCTTAGAGATTCCACTTGTACCAACATTAACCTTGTCAAAATTAGAACCACTACTAGAAAGCTTCATACGTACCTTGGTCTCATTATCTCTACGAAAAATATTTTCCAAAAGAAACAATTCCTTCGAATCTTGTTAGTCGTAAGATACAAAAATATTGTTTTTCCAACTCATCTCACACATTGCACATAAATTCATGAGCACTCATCAAAAAATCCAAAATATGCTTATCATCACTAGTTATCAATGTTATATGGAACTAAAGGTCTGTAAACCACTTCCACTTGATATTTGTAGAATGGTGTAGAAGTCATGACTGAAAACTAACTATTGAAGATGCCATATCATCCACCTGTTGGTTCTATTCCGTAGGAATTGACTTGATTGAAAATGAATAAAATAATCAATACAATCCGAGTTGACATTCCAATATAATTTGAGCCTCTAACTTTTAGCTAAGCACTAGTCCCTAACCTGCTGCAAACCATATCATAGTCACCAACAAATTTCAAAAATTTAATTTTCAATTCTCTAGAAGATTAAGTTACAAAAATAGACCTTCATACTCTACTACATTATTAGTGCTATCAAATTCTAATGTGAATGGAAAGGGAAGTGTCTAGCCTAAAGGAAATGTAAAAATAATTCCAACACTTAATTCAGATCTAGCCCTAGAACCATTAAAGTGCATAGGCCTCAAAGCATTTGTATTGGGTGGAATGTGAACTGACCAAGATGGAGGATTGAGCTTTGCAAAGACAATGTAACTACAGATATCATCATCCTCCACGCAAATCACTTCTTTGTCCAAGTTATTAGGATAGTCTATATTGTAAAGAATCAAATATTCTTTATATACCTTAACGGCTTGGCTAGGCGCAATAGGGATGGTTGCACAAAAAAAATCAATATGGAGATTTCCCCATCGGTGCACCCAATTTTCTAGAAATAAGTGTTCCTAAGCCTCAGGAACATTGAAAACTACTATGTCCATAGAAATAATTTCCATGGCTAAGAAAATAACCTAACCAATAAATCCTTAAGCAACCCAATAACATCAACACGTTTAGAATCTATGACAACTAGTTTCCTATATAGTCTAGAAATATGTAATCTTAAGCCCTTCATCACATCATTTTGTATGACATTACTAGAAGAACTAGATTCAAACATGAAATTATGAATGCATTTTTTTCAAGTTGGATCATTTTCTTGTCGTAGAAGTCTACGCTAAACAAATTTTTATATTTAGAACTGGATTTAGCACCAAATTTAATGTTGGGTTTAATTCCAAATTTATCACCAATTGCGGATGGGCATTAGACGTAGCACCAACTCACTGTAAATTAAAATGTATGGAAATAAAAATGAAAAATGGTAAAAAATGAAAAAAAAAGAAAAGAAAAAATGGTCAGGAAATTATGGGAATTGAACCGAGATCTCTTTTCAAAATGTAGTATCTCTATTTGAGCTACATTCCCGTGAAAATCTACCATTAAAAGTGCAGATCTAAACTAAAACTAGACTAACCTAGTGCAAATTAAAATTTGTGGAAACAAAAATGGAAAATCGTAAAAAGTGAAAATAGAAATGGAAAATGGTAAGGTAATGCTTGTATTTGAACCCGGATCACTTTCCAAAAGGAAATAAATTTATTTTCTACATTCCCACATAAATAATTTGCAATTAAAAGTGTGTGCAAATTTGAATTGAAACTAGGCTAACCTATGCGTGCAAGCAAGTGAATAATACAAATCTTAGATAAATATCAACATTTAATACAAAGGGAAAAATAAGCAATGAGAGATAGATGGATGCAAGAATTTTAACCTAGATCTTATTATATGAATGCAAGGGAATTCCTTAGGCCACACCCATGAACTAGATATGCACATTAATAGAACCCCCCAATTGCCATTTTTTTCTTCTTTCTCCATTAATTTAGCAACAACAAAACAACAATAAACATTAACAAATCAATAATAAAAGCAAAGTAAAATAGGAAAGATACAAAATATTGTATTTTGAATGATACAAAAACTCTAATGATCTTTTCTCCTTGCTCATGCACCACATTTCTAGCAACTACACTATGATAACTTTGATTATTTCACCGTTTTCACTATGGATACTCTTCGACCTATAATATCTTTATTTCTAAGGGTTTTATCCCTTTTATCTTTCATGGTGTTCCCTATACTTGGAAACCATATAAGTTATCATAGACTTGGAGGAGCTGACCCACTCTACCATGGTTGCATCAAGGGCACCATTCTTTCTTCACTTTGAGGGGTTTTCTGGTCCTTAACATGACAACATAAATGATAATTTCATGTAGATATGGATGTTTTGAATATTGTTGACGCTAAACCATCTTCTCCTCAAAGTGAGGATTGGGTATCCAACTCCTTTTAAATTGTTGAATGACTACAAAAATGACCATCTCTCAAACCAACACTATAGGAGAAGATATCACAACTATGAAACAACTCATCAGACCTATTTGGATGCTTCCCTTGTCATTCCATGCATTCAAAACTAATACTACCTTAGTTTAGTTTCCCCTTATATTTTTCTTACTGTGATTTCACTTCCTTCAACCATGATGATGACCATGTCCATTCTTATAACTGTTCCCTTGGGTAGCTATAGTTTAACTCTTAATCAACTTAAATGTAACCTCCTTGGTTCACCTCTAGAGCCTTAGACTCCATTAGACCATGTTATTCCATAGAGCATGGACATTTACTACATGACCAAAATGGTCATAGACATCCTTGGGACCTGATTTCATTACCCACATCCACTTTTTTCTTAATGCATGCCACATGGACCTTTATGAGCATCATATAACTTGCCTCTTATTCTTTCTCTTCATTTGGGGCATATAATTAGACTCCCATATTTTATGTTCCTCAAGGGGCACAGAAGTGGCCTCTTACTCAAGCTACCACCTAAGGAACCATGTTGACCTCTATTTCTACACCTCTGCATGGGTACAATACATGTGCATGCCTAAGACAAATTTCTCAACCACATACTAATGAGCACAATTAACATGCACTATTTTTTGACAACATTGATTTAGTTAGCAATGGTTTTCTTAGTGCATATCATATTAGTTCCAAGAGTTAGCATTCCACTATTAATTTCTTTGTCAACCAATGACAAGTTCCAAGAGTTAGCATTCCGCTATTAATTTATTTGTCAACCAATGACACCTCCCTTGGTCTCTCAAGAATGTGCCACATGGAAAACATCAATTGATGCATGTGAATTTGAGTCATATGATAGACTTTTGCTTCATAATCATGTCATCATATGAAGCACTACCACATCTATATTATATTACATGACTTACAAGAACATATAATAGACTACTCTTGGTCAAAGTGGGTGCAATATAGAACATGCACCCATAACGTTATATTTATGTAAAATAACACTACATTGACTTACATGAGTAATGGGCATTAATTGTATTTATTGTACTATTTGTTCCCTAAGGCACATGATTTCTATAAATGTACAAGTAATGCTTGTTATAATATTAACATGTGAGTTCTAAGTACTAGGTTATGCAATTTATTCTTGCTAATAAGCTACCAAGGCATTCCCACCACCAAATTATAATGTTTGTGCTCAGTTAGGTATTCATCTTTTACAATTTTTTTTGTTCACTTGATTTCTAACATTGATATTTTATCGCTTTCAATTAATCAAGTAACTAATTGATTAGGTCAACAATTTAATTGACACTTGGTTAAACCTTCACTAAATTCACTATAATAGTCTACTTCCTTCCATCTTATGTATGTGATGTAGGTGAACTTAACACTAATTTTGTTGTTGAAATGGTGTCGCTCTAGAGTCACCCATTTGGTTTCTTAGCTAATGCATGGTTTGGGATAGAGGCATTTGTATACCCACTATAATGAGAAAAATAATAATGGGAACAACCCTTTTCTTGCTTAGAATAATCGAACATTATGCTCCAACATTATCTTGACTACAGGGCTTCCTTGTATCCTAAAAAGTGCTAGTTGTTTCCTCCACTTAGAAAACTTCCTAGCCAACATCATTTCTAAGGAGGGCCTCATGATGAACCTCACTATAGATAAATAAATAGTGGACATACCTCCTACAATATATGTGTCTAGCATATTTGTTGTGTACCTAACCACAACATATTTATTAGGTATCATACACTATGCACTATGTCTCTATGCTTATGATTCTAATATTTGTGAAATACCACCTTTATCTAATAAGGAATTATTACTTTTATTAGAGATTTAAGATTTTGGTTTTGACTCTTTTTAGTATAAATAGGGTTTCCCCTCTCTCATTCATAACTCTTATCATAATCAATACAATCAACCAATTTATAGGTCTTTGTTGTGGATGTCTTCCTCCATTACTCATATTTATAGGTGGAATCTACCCTAACATGTGTAGGTTCCCCCATAGTTTTCTTTTCTTTGGCTCTTTAATATTTGTTACTCGGTGTTATATTTCCATTATGGAAATAATTGCAATAGTTTAAATAGTACTCCATTTTGTATACAAGAACACAACAAGTTAGCATGCAAGATTTCATTAGGTTTCACTATTGCTATGTGTTTTCAAGAAACAATGTTGAGGGGAAAATCCAAAATTGTGGCTAAGGAAGAGTTGGATCTAACTTCATGAATTTTGCAAAGGAAATGATCTAGGTGGTGTAACTACAATACCTAGGTGAAGGGATCATGGACAGTGAGATAAATACCTCAATCTATAACCCTGAAAGCTACGAGGAGGAAGTGAATAAAGTAATATGTTAGGGAACAAAAGGTAACACCCCTCCAAACTCACTGATAGAATATAACTCTAACAAACCCACTTTCAATATTAATATGAGGATCCCCATAATATGACTTTGGAGCTAAAGTGTAAGTGCATACATGACCAATCAAGATTAAGAAAGCATTCAAGGTGAAACACATTTGTAGCTAGGGGGATATGCTAGAAGTGGCCCTATAACATTTGGATTGGGAATGCATACTTTGGATTGGAGACAAATTTCTAAGAACCATAGGAGGGACCTTGGAAATTTTTCTATTCAAAAAGTGTAGACCATAACTAGGATGAGTCGTACAATATTCAACTAAGGAACTTGTTCCAAAAGGACATGACAATCAAAGAATACAACTAAGGAGTTTCAAGACTTGAAGTCAAAGGCCAAACTATCTATAGATATTGCAAAACATATATATCTTAAATGTAAGAATGATAATATGGATTGATATAATAAGAATATTTGAACATTGATTCTTTGGAAAAATCCATTGCTATAGCTAGAAGAATAGAGAGTCAAGTTAAAATATTAAGAGAAATATAATTGGATCTAATAAAAAAAATTATTCATATCATACGGGGGCCAATGATGAGGGAAAGTTGAAATGACACAAATCAAATCCCTTAGTCATTTTCCAATCCAAAAACCTAATCCTTCAACCTTAAACCTATTCCATAATTTTTCTCGACCATAGTTTCAGAAATATGTTTACAACCCTTCAAATATTTTTATGATAGAATATCTATGCCAATTTGAATCTAAATCTAAAATTGAGAAGGATAACCAAGTCCTAAAAAACAAATAGTGACTTCAATACACAAGAAAAATCCTCTCCACCATTGGAATAGGGAACATTTGATATCCCTTGTTGTAATGACCTAGTTGGCTAGTCTTGTTGCCTTCAAATTTTATGTCTACATAAAAAATAAAAATGCTCTTTATTCTAGTTGATGATGTAGAACCCTAAAAAATGTTGATAACAAACAGTTTAAGTGACTAAGCTTCCATCTTGATACATATGAATGCTTCCCCATCAACAAAATAGGTCATAAACATACTCAATGTAAATGTGCATTACACAAGATGGAATTTACAATGGAAGAATACACCTTCAAGGAGAACTTTTATGCCACAAGGATTGAATGCGTCAATGTTGTTTTGGGTATTCAATGGATTATTATTATAGAGACCTACTTCACTAATCATTAGGAGAATTTCCTCTCCTTTATGCAAGCTGATCACAAAGTCATTATCAATGAACTTCCACTTAGAAGTATCCAATTGGTTGACTCCAAACTCAAGTCCAAACTTCTAAAGAAGGGCCACTTTGGCTTCATATATGTCTTTTTTGTACTATATGGATGAAATTCCTTCTCAACAAACCCACAATTCAGGCCTCACTACCCTACTCCAAAAATATAAGTTCATTTTCCGAGAGACGCCCACAAAAATTCCATGTGATAATGGTATGAACCATTCATCCTTATCCACATGGTCA
>SNQJ01S0018941.1:0-39903 GCA_010110895.2 Picea sitchensis
AGCATAACAATGCAAAGAATTCCTTGAAGAAATGGTGGTCATTCATGGCTTTTTATAGTCAAACATTGAGCTATTATGCAACCTCTTTTGAATGTGAAGAGGGGCTCTTTAGGGCACCATTAGGTCTTTGACCAGCCCCCCCATGCGGATTGAGCTCGGATTTGGTGTCAAATCGACTTGGGAGCCGATCCATTAGTGGTTGGGAGGCCGACCAGTTTCATAAATGCGTCGTTTGGCAGGCGCGCGGGTTTTGCACCCCACAGCCACGCATATGCGCTTCAGTTACGAAGATGTTGCGCGCGCGCGCGCTCGCGCCCAATGGGTGCCACACGCCTTTTAATTTTTGGGCCATTTTGTATAGTTTTGACCCTTTTGCTGTGCTGTGGGATTAACCTTGTGCCATGAATGACTGTTTTTCTGTGCTGACGATGCGGAGTTCTTGTCGCCCAGTGCACGAAATTTCAGTGATAACAATGGTCATGATCTGCGTATAAGCTTAGAGCCCTAGCTTGTTAGTCCGTAGGGTAGAATACCCCACAACACACCATAAGGGTCAGGATTGCATAACGTTTGGCAATAACAACTGTTGAAGCCATTGGTCCTCTTCTTGTGGCGCATGTGTAAGTGTTGTCAATAGCCTCAAAAATTATCTCTCCTCTTGCTCGACGCTTGATGGCATATGCTTTCAAAGTTTTCCCCAGCTTTGTTTAACACTTTAACAAATTCCTCAAGGTTTTAACACTTGCATCTGTCCTCAAAGGAACTCCTTGATAGTTGCGAGCTTACACATAGGCGAAGGCTTTTGAAAGAGCATTAGCATTTTTCCCCTATTGGTGAACACTTGGGAATGCTTTCTATACCTGTGTTCTCTCAATAATCAACACATGTCAGCCAGATGAAAATAGATACTCCTTGTGGCTTTGGCTCAGTTGTATTTGCTACTTGTGACTTGGCGCTCGAAATGATAAGAAAATATAGGTATTGGCCCCTCCTCGCAGGCTTCTACTATGGATTTGGCACCTGGTTTTCTTTGGCACCTGGTTTGAGCATTGACAGGTGCTTGCGAACCCGAGGTTATATGTTGACAGGCACTCGAGGCTGAAAGACTTGGAGATGGGTGCGCATATGCTTAGTTTTGACTTGTGTTGACGAACTAACCTGAGGCTTATATATTTATATTTTATTTTTATTGATGCTAATCCATGTTATATGTTGTTTGTAGGTTCTTGTTAACCCGTGTCTTGTGTGTTAACAGGTGGTAGAATTGTCGTTGATAGCTGGTTGATTTGGAAATTGGCCCCTCGACCAATACTTTTTGCTTTAAACCATTCAAAGCCTGTTAGGAACCCGAGACCATATCCAAATTTGGCTTTAATAAAACCAAAAATTAAAAATTTATCAAAATTCCTGCAGGAACTTCCAGTAACAATCATGGATTTTAACAGCTATAAATACAAGTACTAATAACAAGAATCAAAGATATTTCTAGAAGAGATGGAGTCTAAGGGCATGCTAGTGGAGTGGGTAGCTTAGGTAGGAAGTCAATAGGAGAAATAAAGTGGAGAATACCAATACCATATCAATACTATACCATACCAATACCATACCAATACTAATAAAAATACCATACTATACCATATTATACCAAACTATACCATACCAATATCAATACTATACTATACCATACCAATACCATACCATTGCATACCAATACCATTACATATCAGTACCAATAGCAATACCATTGTATACCAATGCATGGAAATGGTATGCATTGACAATTATATGCATACCAATACAATACCAATACCATACCATACCATACCAATACCAATACCATTGGAAATACCAATACCATTGGCAATACCAATACCAATACAATTGTATTGCCAATACCAATACCAATACCTTGCCAATAACAATACCAATATGAATATGGATTTCCAATACCAATACCACATTGCCAATACTCTTATGCATTTCCAATACCATTCCATACCAATACCAATACCATTTCATACCAATATCAATACCAATACCAATACCAATACCAATACCATACCATACCATATCAATACCAATACCAATACTATACCAATACCATACCATACCATGTCATACCAATACCAATACCAATATCAATACCATACTATACCATACCAATACCAATACCAATATCAAATCAATACCAATACCAATACCAATACCATACTGATGCAGGAGCATTGCAAGTGGAGGACAGTTGGATATGCACCAGCGCGCATTTTGAAGACATTTTGAATTCAAAAGATGAAACATTAATGTAATAGCTGGAAGGATGTAATTACTCTTAAATGTTTTGGGGATTGTAATGCAGATCTTGAGCGTTAGCTCTCATCTGTCAGTTGGAGACATTTATTGTAATAAATGTAAAGTAAATGTAGTCTTTAATTCGATTAGATAGCGTAGAGTTGTAGGAGAGAAAACTCAAGAAATCTCCCTCGTATGTATTGTAGGATTATTCTCATTGTAGTTGTTAGAGAAGGAGTAGAGTAAGAGAGAGCATAGGAGAGCAGGGAAGAACAAAGATTGTAGAAGTTATTTGAGAAGATAGTTGTTGCTATAGAAACCATGTAAAAAAGCACTTGAATTAATATAAGAATGCTTTGATCCAATTTCATGGTGTTGTTATGGTAACTGTTTGCATCTATTGAATGGTATGTTTACAGTTTGCTTGTATGCTTTGTTATGCATTTGTTTCAATGCTTTATGTGTATGATTTCATGTTGAATGTATGAAGTCTATGAGAGGGAGAGTATAAGTTTCAATTGTTTCTTTTCCTGAGAATTCCTGCAAGGAGTGCAGTGAAAGTCCACAAGGAGTGTGTTGACAAGATTTCTGAGTTTTACCTCAGAAAAGATCAGGAGAGATATCGTTCTTCTTGTACCAGTAAAAGTGAAAGTATAGCAGAGAGCCGTGCAAGGTGTGAGCAGGCCAGGGTGAAGCCTTAGAATTTTCCAACCTAATTGAATGGTTGAAGGATTCTGTCACAATGATTGCACAGAGTTGGAAGATAACAGATAATCAGAGATTATCGTGAAGACTGCAAGGGGTGCATGCAAGAATCCATTAGAATCCTCGAGTTTGCAACAAGAATCAAGCTCAGGAGGGATAGAGACTCTAAGAAAATTCAAATAAAGGACGAGGGTCAAAGTCACCTCGTTGAAATCAAGATCAGGGGAGATAGTGGCCGTCAGATCTAGAGGAGCGTGGGTTGTTGATTTGGTGCTCCAAAATTTTGGCATTTCGAGAGTCGGGAGAGTGGAGGAAACTGCTACCTTGAAGTCGTGAGCCACGAAATCCCTACTTTGCAAGAAAAATGATATGGAGCATCGAAACGTGGGGGAAGTCAAGATCATCGATCTGGCATAAGCGGTCATCGCGGTTTCACATTTCGGGAGAAGGGGAGAGGACCACTTCACAAACCCCCGACACGCGAAATCCCGACGTGCTCAAAGGTTGGGTCCTAGGTCGTAGCCGAGGGTCACATTAGTGAAGAGTTTAAGGAAGGAGCTAGGGACCATTAGCCCATTTCGGGGTTTCGAGAATCATAGGAGTCAGGGTGACTCGTAACAGAAGTCCTGACATCGCGAAACACCTATATCTAGGCTCTGGTCACCGCTGATGGTCATGTGGGAAGATCTTGTGCCTAGTGCATGTTTGCATAGACGGGGTTCATAAAAGGAGACATATGGTTTTAAGTGTGAAGGGTTCTAGTGGGGACCAAGAAGACATTTCGACTCGGGAATTGGAAGATCCAAAGACCGGGAGGTCAAGCGAACCTTGTTGAGGTGGGGGTCTGTGTCAGGTGGTATCAGAGCTTACAACTTTTTTTTTCTATAGAGGGAAGACATGGGACAATTGTGATTGAATTCTACATGGACAGATTGAAGCAATGCTGCTAAGGAGACCTCAAGAGAGGCCTATGCCTAGTCCAGCCATGGAAAGGGAAATGAGAGAAATTCGTGCTCGATTGGATGCCATGGAGGCATCATAGAGGAAAACACCTGATACTGGATTTATCAGTGAGGTCGAAAGTGAGAATGAAGGAGAAGTTGAAGAAGAAGTTACAGTTGAAGATGCTACAGAGGAACGTCTATTTAAAGTTGTTGCAAGAATAGGTGCCAGGGAAAAAATGGACATCCTGAGTATGAAGGTAACTTAGAAGTTGAGGAGCTACTAGATTGGTTTAGAGCTCTAGATAAATACTTCGACTATGAGGATATCGAAGAAGATAAAAATGTTAAGCACACTGTCACTAGACTGAAAGGGCATGCAACATTGTGGTGGGGTGAACTGGAGGCTGACAGGAGTTGCAAAGGCAAACAAAGAATTAAAAGCTGGGATAGGATGGTCGCCAAGATGAAAGACAAATTCATACCCAGAGATTATCAAATCAATTTGTTCCGAAGAATGCATAATTTGAGATAGAAAGGAATGATAGTGAAGGATTATACAAAGGATTTTTACAGGTTAAACATCAGAGCTAGTCATCATGAGAGTGATGATGAAAAAGTTTCAAGATACATGAATGTTAGAGATATGAGATTCGGGATGAGATGAGCATGGTGACAATCAGGAATGTAGATGATTCTTATCATATTATTTCAAAGGAAAAAGTGAAATTGGCCCGAAAGCAAGGTCAAAGGGGCAGAGGTAGAATTCAAAGTAGAGGCAAAGCAGTTGCCCAGGACAGAGTACAGAAGCCCAAGGATGAAGAGAAGAAACCACATAACCACCCAAAAAAGGGAGGAATCTCACAAGGAGGATAGTATGCCGATAGGAACACTTTTCCTCGAGCAAGAGGAAGAGGAAGAGGCAGAGGAGGTGAAATAAAGTGTTTTGTCTGTCGAAATATCAGACACAAATCTTGGGAATCTCTCGATAGAAAAAGAGATGGAGGAGGAGAAAATCACATTTCAAAAGAACAAATGCGAAATGTTGGGGCAGAAGATGCAGAAGGTGGAAGATCCTTAATGATGAGGAAAATTCTCTTGAATCTAGAGAAAGAAATGGAGAATCTAGTCCAGAGGAACAATTTATTTAGGACTGCTTGCAAGACCAAGGATAGGGTATGAAAGGTGATAGTTTATAGTGGAAGCACGGATAATTTAGTATCCACAGAGATGGTGGAAAAGCTTGGATCAGAGACAGTTGCACATCCAAGCCCATCCAAGGTTTCGTGATTGAAAAAAGGACATCAGGTAACTATCACTAAACAATGTTTAGTTGAATTTAGGATAGGGGGATACAGAGATGAGATCTTATGTGATGTTATTCCCATGGATGTTTGTAATTTCTTGTTGGAAAGGCCATGGAAATATGATAGAAACGTTGTTCATGATTGGAGAAAGAACACATACACCTTGGAGAAGAATGGTAGGACACAAATGTTGCTGCCAATTGAAGACAAGGAGGTGAAAGAAGAAACAAGCTATACTATACTTCTCATGAGTGGGAAGGAACTTCTTAGAGAAGTAAAGAAAGATGAATAAATGAAGTTTTATGTGGTGAGAAAACCTATATTCATTTTGACCAGTACTTCAATGGATGATCTACCTGAGGAAATTCAGGAACTGCTGGAGGATTTTGCTCATATAGTGGTGGACGATTTACCTTGTTCATTATCACCCATCAGAAGTATAAGCCATCTCATCGACCTTATACCAAGGATGATTTTTCCAAACAAAGTAACATATAGACTGATGCCGCAGGAGAATGAAGAGGTCAAGAAGCAAGTCCAGGATTTGATGGACAAAGGGTTGATCAGAGAAAGCTTTAGTCCATGTGTTGTGCCAATAGTGTTAATTCTGAAGAAGGATGGTGGATGGAGGATGTGTACAGACTCGAGGGCTATAAACAAAATCACCATCAGGGATAGATTTCCTTTACCCAGGATGGATGACTTGATGGATTGCTTGAGTGGAGATTTTTTTTTTCAAAAATTGATTTGAAAAGCGGGTATCGTCAGATTAGAATGAGGGAAGGTGATGAATGGAAGACAACATTTAAGACGAATGAAGGACTGTATGAATGGGTTGTCATTCCATTTGGCTTGACGAATGCACCAAGTACTTATATGAGATTGATGAACAAAGTCTTGAAATATTTCTTTGGAAGGTTTGTAATTGTGTATCTTGATGATATACTGATCTTCAGTAAGATCGAGGAAGAACATTTGAGACATTTATCTTTAGTGATGAGGAGGTTGTAGCAAGAGAAGTTGCTGATAAATCTGAGGAAGTCATCTTTCATGAAGACGAAACTCATTTATTTGGGTTTTGTGATATCTTTGAATGAGTTGAAGATGGATCCTGAAAAGGTAAAATCAATCAAAGAATGGTCGTCACCAAGGAATATCTTTGAATTTAGAAGCTTCCATGGACTAGCCAGTTTTTACAGGAAGTTCATCAGAAATTTTAGTGAGATTTGTGCACCAATGATGGACACAGTCAAGAAAAGACATAAAATCTTTTCATTGGACAGAGGAAGCGGAGAAAAGTTCCAAGTTGTTAAAGGAGAATATAACTGGACAACAAGTTCTGGTTCTACCAGATTTTAGTAAAACATTTCAAGTGAGATGTGACACAAGTGGATTTGCGATTGGAGCAGTCTTAAGCCAAGACAATAGACCAGTTGCATACTTCAGTGAGAAGCTGAATGAGACCACAATGAAATATTCCACGTATGATAAAGAGTTTTATGCAGTCATATAGGCATTGAAGAAATGGAGACACTACCTGGTTCCGAAAGAGTTCGTTTTATATAGTGATAATCATGCCTTACGGTTTATAACCAAACAAGAGAAACTGAACTAGAAACATGCAAAATGGGTTGAATTTATGCAGAAATTTACTTTTGTTATAAAGCACATTTCTGGAAATGCTAACAAGGTTGTTGATGCATTGAGCATAAAATGTTTGATTCTGCAGGAGTTTCGAGTGAAGACCTTAGGTTTTTATAGCCTTAAGGAAATGTACAAAGATGACTCAGATTTCAAGGACTCTTACAAAGCATTTGAGAATCTTGTTCTAAGAGACATGAGCCAATGGATTGAATATATGATTCAGGATGGACTGCTATTCAAAGGAAATCAGTTGTGTATCCCAAAGAGTTCTATGAGAGAAAACCTTTTGAAGGAAAAACGTAGTGGGGGATTGGCTGGACATTTTGTCCATGATAAAACATTTGCGCAACTGAACAATTTGTATTATTGGCTAGGGATGAGGACAGATGTTAAGAAATTTGTCAACAAATGTAGAATTTGCTAGAACACGAAGGGAAAAAGACATAATACAGGGTTGTATCAACCATTGCCGATACCATAGAAGTCGTGGGACGTGGTAAGCATGGATTTTGTGTTGGGACTGCCAAGGACACATAGAGGTTGTGATTCCATATTCATGGTAGTTGACAAATTCTCAAAAATGACACATTTCATTCCATGTCAGAAAAACAGTGATGCAACACACATTGCAAATCTGTTTTTCAAAGAAGTTGTTCGACTCCATAGTTTACCCAAGAGTATTGTTTCAGACAGAGATACCAAATTTGTTGGTCATTTCTAGAGGACACTATGGAAGAATCTGGGAACAAATTTATCTTTTAGCTCAACATATCACCCTCAGACGGATGGAAAAACTGAGGTAGTAAATCGAAGTTTGGGGGACTTATTGATGAGTTTAGTGACCGAACACCATACACAGTGGGATCAGATTCCTCCACAAGAAGAATTTGCATGTAATGACTCAACTAACAGGAGCACAATACAGAGCCCATTTCAGATAATGTATGGAATGCAGCCAAGAGGGGTATCTAAGTTGGGAGAATTGGAGCATAATGAGTTCAGGAGTGCTGGAGCGAAAGATTTTGTAGCAGAGATACAAGAGCTCCATAGTAGGATTAAAGAGTGGTTTCAGACTTCCAACCAGGAATACAAGCGCAAAGTAGATAAACACATGAGAGAGCTTCAATTCGAAGTGGGAGATTTGGTCTTAGCACATTTAAGAAAATAAATGTTCCCAAGAGGAATGTATAATAAGTTGAAGATGAAAAAGATAGGACCGTGTAAGATTTTACAAAAATTTGTGGCAAATGCTTATGAGATAGAATTACCAGATGGTGTGGGCATATCACCCATATTCAATGTAGTAGATCTGTACCCTTACGGAGTAGATGAAGTAGGAAGAGAAGAGAATCAAGAGGATATTCAATGGGTCAAGAAGATGCCTGTAGCTGAAAAGCCGTAGATGGAAAAGATCATTGATCAGAGAGTTTGAAAGAAGACCCGGAGGAAGACATATTCTGAATATTTAGTAAAGTGGAAGGGACACCCGGTCGAGGATGCCAGTTGGGAAAGTGAAGCAGATATCCAGAAACATGGACAGACAGTGCAGGAGCTCATGGACAAGAGTCCATGAATGTTTCAGCCAGAGGAGTATGATGTAGGAGCATCGCAAGCAAGCGCAAGTGGAGGACAACTGGATATGCACCAGCACGCATTTTGAATATGTCTTGAATTCAAAAGATGAAACATTAATCTAATAGATGGAAGGATTTAATTACTCTTAAATGTTTTGGGGATTGTAACACAAATCTTGAGTGTTAGCACTCATCTTTCGATTGGAGACATTTTTGTAATAAATGTAAAGTAAATGTAGTCTTTAATTCGATTAGATATCTTAGAGTTGTAGGAGGGAAAACTCAAGAAATATCCCTCGTATGTATTGTAGGATTATTTTTATTGTAGTTGTTAGATAAGGAGTAGAGTAAGAGAGAGCATAGGAGAGCAGGGAAGAACATAGATTGTAGAAATTATTTGAGTAGATAGTTGTTTCTATAGAAACCATGTACACAAGCACTTGAATTAATACAAGAATGATTTGATCCAATTTCATGGTGTTGTTATGGTAACTGTTTGCATCTATTGAATGATATGTTTACAGTTTTCTTATATGCTCTGTTATGCATTTATTTCAATGCTTTATGTGTATGATTTCATGTTGAATGTATGAAGTCTGTGAGAGGGAGAGTATAAGTTTCAATTGTTTCTTTTCCTGAGAATTCCTGCAAGGAGTGCAGTGAAATTCCGTAAGGAGTGCGTTGACAAGATTTCTAAGTTTTAGCTCAGAAAAACTAAGGAGATATATCGTTGTTCTTATACTAGTAGAAGTACAAGTATAACACAGAGTCATGCAAGGTGTGAGCAAGCTAGGATGAAGCCTTATAATTTTTCAGCCTAAGTGAATGGTTGAAGGATTCTGTCACAAGGAGTGCACAGAGTTGGAAGATAAAAAGTAATTAGAGATTATCATGAAGGCCGTGAGGGGTGCGTGCAAGAATCCATTAGAATCCTCGATTTTGAAGAAAGAATCAAGCTCTGGAGGGATAGAGATTCGAAGAAAATTCAAAGGAAGGAAGAGGGTCGAAGTCACCTCATAGAAATCAAGCTCAGGAGAGATAGTGACCGTCAGATGCAGAGGAGCGTGGGTCATTGATTTGGTTCTCTGAAATTTTGGCATTTCGGGAGTCAGGAAAGTGGAGGAAACTGATACCCGGAAGTCATGAGTCGTGAAATCTCGACTTCGTGAGAAAAAGGATCCAGACCTTTGGAACGTAGGGAAAATCAGGACCATCGATCTGGCATAAGCAGTCATCGCGGTTTCTCATTTTGGGAGAAGGGGAGAGGGCCACTTCACAAACCCCCGACATGAAAAATCCCAATGCGCTCTAAGGTTGGGCCCCAGGTCGCAGTCGAGGGTCACATCAGTGAAGAGTTTAAGGAAAGAGCTAGGGACCATTAGCCCATTTTAGTGTTTCAGGAATCATAGGAGTCAGGGTGACATGTAACGAAAGTCCTGACATCGTGAAACACAAAGTGCCTTTATCTAGGCTTGTGGTCACCGCTGGTGGTCACGTGGGAAGAGATTGTGCCTAGTGCATGTTCACATCGTCAGGGTTGATAAAAGGAGACCTGTTGTTATAAGTGTGAAGGGTTCCAACGGGGACTAAGAGGCCATTTCGGCTCGAGAATTGGAAGATCCAAAGACCGGGAGGTCAATCGGACCCTGCTAAGGTGGGGGTCTGCATCACATACCATTACCAATACCATACCATACCATACCATACTAATACCAATACCGATACCATACCATACCATACCATACCATACATAATTGCACCTAAAAAGAAGGTTGAAGTCAATAGGGGTGATAAAAATTGCTACATTTTTGCTAAGCCAACCATGGATAACTAAATTATGCAAAGGTACCAAAATATAAATATCTAGTCCAAATCCACGCATATATGAAACATCAATTAAAAAATCTTATTAGATTTATCAAGAATAATTAAAATCATGGAAGTGTTTGTATCCTCAAAATATTAAACAAGAATCCATGTGGTTGAAAAATCATTGATCATAAGAGTGGTCCAAGGTATCATTGTCAAGTGCAATGTGTGGTGCTAGTAGGCAAGAATCAAAGATATTTCTAGAGGAGATGGAGTCTAAGGGAATGCTAGTGGAGTGGGTATCTTAGGTAGGAAGTCAATATGAGAACTAAAGTGGAGGTTATCCCAAGGACCATTAAAATAAGGTATAACATCAAATAATTTTTCATCATCATCGAAATTCATGGTTAATGAGGCAAGAACACTTTCACACATGGGAAAAGAGAGTGGATTGGTAGCTCCCAAGTGTGAAGCTACAATATCAATTTTCAAGTCTAAGTTGTTCAAAGGATCCAAAGACTCATACTCTATCAAATTGGAGGTTGTGCAAATGGTGGTAGTGGTCACATAAGGAATTTGTGATTTAGATCATGATCCAACCAAACAATAGGGATAGATTGTGAATGAGATACTAAAGGTGATACATTGTCTTGAGTAACATGTAGTTGAGAACTACAATATGTGAGTGGATCAATGGTGGATCACTGTTTAGGCCCAAATGGATGTGTTTTGACCAAATTTAGGCGCAATCCCTATCATTTTCTGTGCCCACTATAACGCCCATAGTTGATTACATTTAGGAGGTAAATCTATGCTAAAGTAGGCATAGATGGCACCCACTTTAGCACTGATTGATATGTAAAACCTAAAAAACAAATAAACCCGTGGGAAAGGGGAAAAAAATGTCATTTTGGAGGGGGAGAATTACAAAAACATGATTTGGGTGTTTGCTAGGGCGAATGGAGAAAGAGTGCGACCTATCCAACTGAATTCCTTTCTACATTTCGACTCCAAAATGATTTGAGTGTTTTCCAGGGTGAATGGAGATAGAGTGCGAACAGTGCAAGTGAATTTCTTGCTACATTTCGACTCCAACACAATTTGAGTTTTTCTTAGGGTGAGAAGTGATAGGCTGCGACCAGACCAACTCAATTTCAAACTGCAATTGGACTCCAACATGATTTGGGTGTTTCCTATGGCAGAGGGAGATAGGGCATGACCATATCAACTAATTTTCAAACTATATTTGGACTTCAACACAATTTGGGTGTTTCCTAGGGTGAACGGAGATAGGGTGAGACCAAAGCACGATTTGGGGGTTTCCTAAGGAGCACTGAGATTTTTAGGTAAAAAAATTATCAAATTTGACAATTCAATCTCCTTATTTATAAATTTCCTCGTGTTTTATGGTCTATCTGAGTTTGACATTTTCTTATACTTGTTAGAATAGGAAAAAAAAGACCAAGAAGAAGAGAGAAGAAATAAGCACCTTCAAAAATCGTCACCAAGTCCACTTGCCCAAATAGTGACAGAAGGGATTTTCCCTAGCTTGCTTAAAATGTCAAATAGAGGGAAGGAAGAAAATTCTAACCATAATGAGGTAATTCCTTGTCAATTTATAGATTTTTAATTGTCTCAATTTATTTTTCTTTATTTTTAGTTATTTGTTTTTTATTGAAAAGTTTAACACAAAAAAAATATTTTATATATCTAGGGACATGAGATTGACTAGGAGAAAGATGCCTTGGCTTCGATATTGGGGATGTAGGCCATAAAAAAAATTGACGATGTAGACTTGAAAAATTCTTGCAAAATACATAGAAAAATGATCTACTAAGACCCCTAAAACATTGCAAGCAAATAAACCCTATGAAAGGGAATCAATTGATTCCCCAACCACTCTTGGATATAGCAGAAAATCAAGGAGGAAATCATTATCGATGACCTCTAAGAATATGGAACAAAGAGAAGATACCTCCAATGTCGACGCCACTCCTGGGACCCAAACTTCTTCCACCACACCATGTTTTAGAACTTGCATTGGGAACTATGATGCAAGGAAAGAATACGACATGGTTTCAGGTGAAATCAAAATGTCAGATAATGGGGGGGTTTTGTGAACAGATTGAAGGAATCATTCCTTCAACGGTTCAAAGACCATCTCCATTTTCCCTTCTCAAAGATAGAAATGCACCTGCATAAAGCTGTAATTCATGACATGGAGTCTGATTTTGGCGTAGATTGGTAAGTAAAAAAGGTGAAAAGACAAATGTCTTAGAATTGCAAGAGATTTAGGTGCAACCAAACAAAGAAGATAAAAAAAATCTTGCTCGATCTAAGGCTAAAAAAGGGCCAATTGATGTCAGTATAAATGTAACACCCTATTTCCCCTAGTTTGTAAAAATAACTAGACTGGCCAGAACTGTGGCAAACTCATGAATGTGAATATGTGATGTGAATGGACCTAATGGAAAAGGTCAATGAATGTGAATAAAATTATGAATTTATATTGCAGGACTGCTGAGAGGGGATGTGCAGAAAAAGAGACCACGATGGCGGTGGAAGGCACCTAGAAAGGTGGCATTAACTTCCACCGAGAATTAATACCGTATTTGGACTTCACTGGCCCGGAGAACCAAAAGCGGCTCGCTAACACCAAATTAAATGTCTCGCAGGTTGGCAGGTTGATGGCTCCTCAGGAATTAATGAGGGATGGGGAGGTGACCCACCCATCCGTAGAGCCATCATGACTGACCAGTGCGAGGGAAATCACGCCACATGCAACCTCGCAAGAGGATAAGGCATGGGGTAGAAGCGATTGGGGGGCAGACGTGAGGGGAAAAAGAGAACTCCGGCGATATGCAGAGTGAGTGATAACAGAGAAGAAGGAGAGTAACCTTCGCTTCTGGTCACTAGAAAACAGAGACGTAGTCTCACAGCATCGTGGTCTCAGCTCAGGGGTGGCTAGTGGTAAATCCGCTGGGAGTCGCTGAGCCTACGACTGCATGGAAACGAGCATCCCTCTCAGGAGTTGCTTAACCCCTGATGTTATTTCTGATAAGTGTTTTACCTCTGGCATCTTGAAATATATATGTTTATTCTGATAATTATGTCCATAAGTTGTAAAACTGTGAATGATTTCATTATAAGAATGTTTGTATGGTGTTTTGATCAATACTGGTAGATGCATGTTTATAATGGAAAGACTACATATGGCTTATGTCTTCATAAATTGCTATTTATATGCTTACTGACCTAATTCAAACCGCATGTCTGATTCGTGGGAGAAAGGTACCCTTATATGCCTCGGATAGTACCCTGAGTAAGAACCTCCCCATAGAGATACCCTCCTTGAAAATCCCATCAAGAATCGGGAAAGTGAATGTGAAGGCGTAAGGCCTTAGTAACCCTGCACGAGGAGGAAAAATCCTCTTGAAAAACCAAGATGGTAGCATAAGGATGAAGTATCGAATCAATGGATGAGATTTTGTCAGGAGATCTTTGGTCACTCACGACTGTCAGATCAGAAAAAGAAGATGGGGTGTTAAGTTCTTTAACCCTGATAGGTATTAATCGATGGATGAGATTCCATCGGGAAACCTGTGCTCACGCATGACCGTTAGATTGGTAGGAGTGAGTAGGGTGTTAAATACCTTACCCCTTTGTTTTCTATGTCTTCGTGGACAACGAAGAATTCGGGACCATAGATCTCCAAGGTCCATGGGAGTATCTGGACCGTTGATTCTTCCATGTCCAGGGAGTTGTGGAAGAATGCACGGGTAGGAACAAATCTTAGCCGTCAGATCTCGTCTGGAAAAAACCGACAGTCGTTGGATCTGTCAGGAGCTACCAGAGGGTTAAAGACCCCAGTGTATAGGGGTGAAAACCCCAGAATAGAACCGAGTCATCCGAATGATGGAGGCCACATGCCATGAGATTACCCATTTCGGGAAATCGGGAATCGCAGAATCGAGAATCCTGGTGATGAAAGTTTAGTATTTTCCATGGTGAAAACCCCGGAATAGATCTGAGCCATTCGAATGACAGAGGCCACGTGTCGTAAGATTACCCATTTTGGGAAATCAGGAATCGCAGAATCGGGAATCCTGGTGACGAGAGTTTGGGATTTTCCATGGTGAAAACCCCAGAATAGATTTGAGTCATCTGAATGATGGAGGCCACGTGCCATAAGATTACCCATTTCGGGAAATCAGGAATCGTGAAATCGAGAATCCTGATGACGAGAGATCGAGACTTTCCATGGTGGAAATCTCGGGATAGATCTGGACTGACCAAACTTATGGAGGCTACGTGTCAAAAGATTAGCCACATCGGGAAACTAGGGATCAAGAATTCGGGAGCCCCGTGATCGAGAGTTCGGACTCTTGTGATGATAAACCCAGATGAACAGACGAGATTCTTTCGGAGGATCTCAGGGTCTGTAATGACCGTTAGATGTGAGGAAGAGATGTCGGCTTTAAGCCGGGGCACGAATGCGCATTGATGTAAGCAACGAGAAGATCTGGATGGCTAGAGTCCACCCGCCCAGATCATGTAAGCAACGAGAAGATCTCGATGGTTAGATCCACCACCAGATTCACTGGCCGACGCTTTCATTCCAGAGCCCCTTGCCGCTTCCGCTTTAGCTGGGGGTCCAGAATCATACGTGCAACTCTCGAACGGTTGAGATTAATTCGCCTTGATCAATGGTGCTCAGGTGAATTCCGGACCCCTCTTGCCATTCTTCCTTTAATGAGGTGGGGGGGGTCCGGAATAGTGTGGCGTGTGAAATGGGGCCCCCCTCCTGTCCTATTGACTACCGTGTTACATTTCCCCTCTGCCACCTGTACTCCACTTAACCGTGCAACGGGGCTTGTTCTCATTGGCTGTTCTCTAGCCCTATTGGGATTCGTTCCTATTGGCCGGATGCTATCCCTGTTGGGGTTCGACAGTTGTAGAGTCGAACGATTCAACACCCCTGTAGCACCGAGGCGCAAAATACAAAGAGGCACTGTGATTATTTGAACTATGACCATGACCCGTGACCAGATGGGAACGGGGAGAGAGAAAGAGCTAGCTTGCGCTAGGCCTCCGTAGGTAATTCGGGGGCTTTGATTCAGTAGAAATCAACAAAAAATTTCATTGAGGTAGTGGGTTTGTGACAATAAAAGTATGGAAAGAAATTTTAAAATCATATGAGAAGTCAGATGCATGGAGGAAGTCCGCTGAGGAGAGTATCCAGGTATTTCAATTTGCTCATAATACTATATCAAATTTCTTAAACGATTTGTATATTTTATTTGTGCATAGTTCAATTGACTTAGTTTAGGTTTCAGGACAAAGCCTCCAAAGCTAGGCTTGCAAAAGTCCAAGCCACACTTCATAGTGGACAAAACGATTTAAAAGACTTGATTTGCACCTTTGTAAGTATATTTATTATGTGAAATGTTTTTTTTATTTGCTAGAAAAAGTAAATGATTACATATTTATTAGTTTAAATAGTCTATGTGCCATGTTTTGATAGTAGGAAAAATATGGTCGGCATCCAACACATTTTGAAAAAGAAATGTTACAAAATAAAAAGTGGATTGACTTTGTAATATGGATGGAGAACGAGGTATCAATAGTATTGAAGGATCCCTTGCCTTGTTTTTTCCCTAGTTTTTGTCAATGGCTCCCCATTTTGGCATCATTGTCCTTCATTTCCTTTGAATATTATGAACTTGTGGAATGTTCCTTGGAATTTATGGAGTTTGGAAATACTAGCCCTTGTTTTGTGGCTCCTGATAACAAACATAGTTTTCCTTGTAGGGCTTTTCCCCTTTCGTTTAATTTATTTATATTTTCCTACTATTTGGATAAGTTGGATTCTCATCCAATATTCATAGGGCCTTGTTTCCCTTGGACGTTCACTAACATAGTTCTTTTTCTCTAATATATGGGTGATAACTTCATCATCCATCTTACAAAGTGAACACATGCCCATCTCTTGGTTACTTCTCCTTTGCAAATGATCTCAAAGAAGTAACTTGTCTCTCAACACTAGGCACATATAAACACACGTCTTCATAGGAGCTCTAATATTCCAAATGGGCTTCAACCACAATGATTTTTTCTTATTCTGCATTACATAACATAGTTTTGTACCATAGCTTTGCAATCTATTATCTTAGAATAGGATTCTTGGACCAAACCAAACTATATTTCTCATCCTTAATCCTTACATGAATATGGGATAAAGTTCCACATAACATTGCCATTGTGCTACATTCTCTCTTGCAAACCAAAGAATACCAATACCAATACCAATACCATACCATACATATACAATACCATACTATACCATACCAATACCAATACCAATATCAATACCATATCAATACCAATACCAATACCAATACCATATCAATACCAATACCAATACCATACCATACCATACCAATATGAATTCCATTGCATACCAATACAAATACCATTGCATGGAAATGGTATGCAGTAGAAATGATATGCTTACCAATTCCATACCAATACCCATACCATACCAATATCAATACCATACTATACCATACCAATACCAATACCATACCAATACCAATACCATACTAATATCAATACCATAATATACCATACCAATACCAATACCAATACCATACCATACCATACCAATACCAATACCATATCAATACCATACCATACCATGCCATACCAATAGCAATACTAATCCCATACCATAACAATACCAATACCATTACCAATACCATACCATTGCATACCGATACCAATACCATTGCATGGAAATGGTATGCATTGGGAATGATAAGAATACCAATACCATACCAATACCAATACCAATACCATACAATACCAATACCAATACCATTGCATACCATTGCATGGAAATGGTATTCATTGACAATGATATGCATACCAATACCAAACCAATACCAATACCATGGCAATGGTATGCATTGGCAATGGTATGCATACCAATACCAGACCAATACCAGTACCAATACCATACCAATACCAATACCAACACCCTACCAATACCATACCAATACCAATACCATATGAATAATATACCATACCAATACCAATATGCATTGCCAATACCTTTATGCATTTCCAATACCAATACCAATACCATTTCCAATACCATTGCATACCATTACAGCGAATACCATTGCATACCAATACCAATACCAATACCATTGCATACCAATACCAATACCAATACCATTGCATACCAATACCAATACCAATACCAATACCATACCATACCATACCAGTACCATACTAATACAGTACCATACCATACCTTACCAATAACATACCAATACCAATACCAATACCAATACCATACCATTGCATACCAATAACAATACCAATACCAATACCATACCAATACCATGCCATTGCATACCAATACCAATACCATTGCATACCATTGCATGACAATGGTATGCATTGGAAATGATATGCATACCAATACCATACCAATACCATACCAAAGCCAATACCAATATGCATTTCCAATACCCTAATGCTTTTCCAATACCAAAACCAATACCATTGCATACCAATACGGCCAATACCATTGCATACCAATACCAATAGCAATACCATACAATACCATACCGATACCAATACCATATCAATACCATACCATACCATACCAATACCATACTAATACAACACCATACCATACCATACCAATAACATACCAATACCAATACCAATACCAATACCATACCATTGCATACCAATAACAATACCAATACCATACCAATATCGTACCATTGCATACCAATACCAATACCATTGCATGGAAATGGTATGCATTGGCAATTATATGCATACCAATACCATACCAATATCAATACTATACCAATATCGATACCATACTATACCATACCAATACCAAGACCAATACGATACCATACCGATACCAATAACAATACCATACCATACAATGCCATACTAATACCAATACCATACCATACCAAGACCAATAAAAATACCATTGCATGGAAATGGTATGTGTTGGCCCTCGACCAAGTTTTGGAGAACCTTGGTCATGTTTGACCATTTTTGGGACTTTGACAGGCTGGTCGAAGACGAAGCGCCAAGCGAAGCGGAGATCGCGAGATATCGCCCCCTTTTTACAAGATTTTTGGGTTTAGGGTTTATGTAACGGGTATGGGACGTCAGCCCATGGGTTTACCCATGTTTAGGCCCCTTTTGTAATATATAAATAGATATCTAGGTGATGTAAGAAGTAGTTACTAGACCTAGTAGAATTGGCTTAGTGTGGATCTAGAGGCTTTGTGCATACTGTGTGTTAAGACTTGCAAAGCTAAGTGCAAGTGATTGTAAGAGGCTTTGTGTGCAAACTGTGTAAGAAGGCTTTGTGTTGTGACCTGAATAGGGGAAGGAGGATCTAGTGAGGCGCACAAATCTAATGTCCTATGCGAAGTTGGTTTTGAGGCTCTGTGCATGTAAGAAGATTGAAAGAAGTTAATAAAGAAGACAAAGACTTGGTGGACGTAGCCCCACGCTGGGGGTGAACCACGTATATCCTGTGTTGTGATTGATTTGTGTTATTGATGTGATTTATGCTTAGTGATGAATCTTTATGTATGTTAGATGCATATGATGTAGTAGCTTAGTGCTTAAAAACATGAATGAATGCTAGATCTGATCTATTTCTATGTGCTAAGTGCTTGGATGTATTATATATTTTTGAATATTGCATTGTTATGTAATTAGGGTTTTACCTGCTATGTGAATAAGGGTTAAAGACTAATTAATGATAATTGCTAAGTTCTTGGTTAAGTATTGTGATCATAGATCTGTGTCCCAGCTAGGTTGTAGACACTTAAGTCTTACAACCCCCCCTGCTTCTACCTCGGGTGAGACTTAATATGCTTCACAGGTGTTGCTGAAAGGGCCAATAGTTAGGGTTTTGTTGGTGCATTGTTAAAGAGTTGAATCCCAGGTCTACCTCTGTGCCAACAAATTGTTCCATTGCCGGGACCTGAAACTGTGATTGATGGGAACTGAATAAAAGAGAAATCTCTGTGTGTATATCTGTTGCCCTAGTGTGAAATACTCTACCTGACTTGTGAAGCTTTGTGCTAAGAAGAGAATCTTGATCCAAAGAAAATAGCTAAGATATTAAAGATTTGTGCTTTGATAAAGGTAAGATAAGTGAAAATTTTAGGTTCGAAAGAATGGATATAGGTATGTTTGATAGATTTTGTCCTAGTCTGAAAACTAGGGCACAACTTGAAGAAAGAAGATATGATATGAATAGATTTGATATAAATAGTGAAAGATATGTTATTCCCATGCATAGAAATAATTTTTGGACTAACAAGTGTACGTAGGATCCTAGAAAGAATTTTTTGTAGGTTCATCACTGTGATCCCAGTGCGCAGTACAAGAAAGGTTGGGGATCATTTAAAAGAAAGAAAGGATTGAATCTTTTTTATATATGCAGAAGACCGGGACATCTTGCTAAGGAATTCCCTGGTAGAGGTCCTACTTTCCTTTGTTGTAAAGATACTGGACACGAAGTTTTGGATTTCCCTAGAATTATTGCTAAAGTTGAGAAGATGAGCATGAGACAAGAAAACCACGAGGAAGGTCAAGAGACTGAGAATATGCTAGACCGCCAGAAAGAATCAAAGGCTATATTATTGCAGATGAAATAAACATTGAATGATCATAGAGACATCAGTTTATTAGAGATATTAAAAGATAAAGAGTGCATAGAAACAATAATAGGATACTTCGACATAGACTGTGTAGTGGATGCAGAAACACAGGTGAACATTATGCCAGAAAGTACTTGGAAAATTTTGGGAAAGCCTGATATCGTTCCTTCATTGGGAGGAATATGATTGTTTAAAGGAAAGATGATAAACCTATGTGGAAGACTTACTCATGTACCTATGAGTGCTCATGGAACATCGACAGAAGAAGAATTCGAGGTCATTAAGTTTGTTGAGAACAATGCGCCCTTTGCACTTTTGTTAAGAAGGACTTGGATTGAGAGAGATCAGATCCAAAGGAAAGAAGAAGAGGAATCTATATAACGGAAAAAACAAGAATTGAGGGATCAATGGCTAGGAGAATAACATGCTTAATAAAATAACAAGAGGACAAGTCGAAGCAATTGAGGGCCAGGGACCTGGGTGTCGAAGTTGAAAGAACGCAAGAAGGCCTAAAGAACCTGTCCATGTAGGAGAGTAGAGAACCTAATCTAGAAACAGTAAGAGAAGAAGTATTACCCTCAAACCCTGTGAAAGACCCTCAGTAGTGCGAAGTTACTATGCCAAGAGTAGATAAAAACAAGAATGGAAAGAGGAATCTAGAGATGCAGATCACAGGAAAGAAAGCAAGAAATCTCAATAAGAAGAAAGAAAAGCTAGAAAAATTGTAGGAGGTTCCGGAGAAGACTTTGTAGAAGGAAGGATTGCAGAACTTGAAACTCGCTGGAATAGCAGAACAACGCATATTGGCACTTCGCCATGACGAAACAATATGAAAATTGGAGGTGTCCCAACCATTAGAACGATGCTCCTAAATGGATAGAAATGCAATTATTGCCGGAACGTTTGCCATTGAGTCGTTGGGACCACGCCATAACAGATGGATTGAGGCATTCCTGCCTATTGGAGGAATCCATTATGATGTTAGCTATTTAACCCGTCGAATGTCTTACCGCAGACACTTTTGCAAACAATGATTATCCGATCCCACAGAGAACTAATTGCTTTCGCGCAGTTCTTATTGAGACCTCGCCACCCGTTCTTCTTACCTTGAGTGTTTTTTCACCAACCTGAGATATCTGATCTTGAGTGTGCATGTTGGGTGACCTTAGAGCAGTAGAGAAATTCATCGAAGAGATCCTCATAGACCTCATGGTTGAGAAGGTCACATCCACAGGAGTACAAGCCTCATCAATGAGAGGAGTGCAAGAATTTCCATCGACTGGACGTCGATCTGGGCCCTCACGATCTATGACAGAGAAACGAATCAAGCATTGCGATGACTTGGCAAACGTGAAGCTCATCCTGTTGGTCCTACCCGACTATATCCTGCCTCTGGATGGCATGGTTAGTCGTGACAACGTCTCGAGGGACTTCGACTATACATTGATCACTGCGTACCTCCCAAAGGGGATACACACAGTTGGACCACGGTTAGGATAGATTCTGATGCTAAAGATCAGTGATTTAAACTTAGGAGACTGCAAGAACTATGGAATTCTCACACCAAATAAGTATTTGACCAAGACAATGGGGAAGAAGTTGAAGATAATCCCCCAGCCATGGACCATGGACATCGCAAGATCAATAATCCTCAATGTGATGAAGATACCACACTTTGACAGACATTAGGAGGTTAATTCATGTATTAAAATCCTCCTGTCATGCTACCATGGAGGTTACCTATGGTTGGATAGGTGCATCACAGTAGATCTGGTGTTGATCCATCGGATCACCAGATTGAGCATGCAAGGACCAGAACCTCAGGAATTTTGCTAGGGAAAGCTGTAGATTGCACCCTGGTGCAACAAATAAAGGATACCTATGGCGATGTAGAGAAGGGGAAGTGGGGCTACCAGATAGCCTCCATCCAGAATGGCACAATGTGCCTAGCTTGTTAGCTGATAGTAGGCAATATCGTCAGGAAGAACAGACCAACGCAGGTCACAGGGTTCATCGTCGACCTCGCAGGAAAATGCATTGAAGGGATGCAAATGAACTGGCCGAGCTACCTCGTCAACTAGTTGGAGCAAGATTGTCGTGAAGTGCAAGACCAGGGCTACGAGTTTCACTTCAACTGGTTGTTGACTATCATTGCCTTCATCACTTGGGAGATGTCGGAAGGAGCGACCTTCCCTGAAATCGAGTTGTCCAAACCACTGGCCACGAAGTTCACTACCCTTTAGTATTCAAGCGATATGGCGAAGAAATGGAAGTCCAATGTGGTGTTCCACACCTATTACTTACAGCTGAAGAGGGCCAGTGAATCCTTCCCTTGAATGACGCCGAATACACTGCATCGGTTTAGGCCATTCACAAAGTTCCATGCAGACAGGCATTTCATATATATCACTGTGCACGAAGATGAACACAAGGAAGAGATCCAGTCGTATTACAAACTCATCGAGGAATATATGGAGGAAATCACCAAGGAATGGCCTGCATAATTCCTTGTACCAGTCGAACAGATAGAACTCTTCGACCCCAAACTCATCGAAAGTCCTGTAGTCACTCGAGAAGAGTATGATGCACCCAACAAAAACAAGAAAAATAAGGAAGAGGTATAGTAACTGAACAACGCATCAAAGGAAACTACACCAGATTCACCTAAAGGAGGAGGAGGTGATGAAGTAGACAAAGAAGAGGATGAAGGGGAAGAAGAAAAACAGGAATAGGGTGAAGTGACACCACCTAAAGATCCCTTTCCAGAGACCAAAACACACAAGAAAAGAAAGGTTTTCCCAAAGAAACCTTCATCGCGAAAGAATTCAAAAGCCAATAAATCTCCATTATAGACTGTGCTCATAGTGGATGATATTGACCTCATCATCGTCGCTGTATCATATACCTCGAAGGACACTTTGCAGCGAAGCGAAGCCAAACATGAGACAATGTTTGGTAGGATTGAAGTGGATCTCAAAGGGGTACAACAAGCTCTCTATTCAAGCTGCGCAGTGTCTAGTGCGTCGTTGTCATCATGGGGCATAAAAGTAGGAGAAGATCCCACCCAGCTACACAGATTAGAAGATTCGATAGAGGCTCACCTTCATCAGGTCCAGGAGGAAAAAGAACAGGCCACAGAGGCATTAAAACAAGCAAAGGAGGAAGCCTTAGAGCAACGTCAGGTTTTACAACAAGAAAACGATGACCTCTAGGAAAAGTTTGTAGAGGATAGAGTGCAGATCCAGAAGGAAAAATAACAGCTGTTCGCGGCACGGATTGGAGTTAAAGAAGCAGTTACTAGAGCACTTCACTCTGTGTTGGACCTGGCACAGATGGAAGAGGAAACAAATTTGAGCCAAGTAGGGAAGCTTGCCGAAGCTATCCCGAAGCTCCAAGCACAAGTAGCAGAACTAGAACTATAAGTCATACCAAGCACTCCACAGGAAGTGCGAGATGAGAGGGAGGAAATTACCCAGAGTGCAGTCGAAAGAATCAATGAATTGGCCTTAGAATGCAATAAACTCAGTAGACGAAGTGCATAGACTTATGAGTGCCTTGCAGTGGACCTAGAACTAAGGACATTGGAGTCATAGCTCCAGGAGGTGAAGCAACAAGCATCAACAGTGAAAACATATCTAAAACTGCTTTCAGCGGTTGAGAAGATGAAAAGGTCACAGGAACAATGCATAGTTCAACAACAAGTCCATGCCATCCAGAGTAGAGTCATGGAAGTGACCTAGAGACTTTAGCTGGTCTAGGAAAAAGCCTACAACCTTTTTGAGGAGATCGAGGGACAAGGTGCACAACTGGAACAAGTGGTCACCTTAGTGGAACAACCATTGGAAGGACCTTTCACTGAGAAGGTCATTCAAGAGTTCACTGAGCAGGAGGATCTCGTGAAACAACAGGTCAAGGTAGCTTGAGCCAAGCTTGAGGACTTTGAAGCAGAGTTGCCCAGATCAAAGTGACTCAGGATGTGTCACAAGTGAGTGTTGGGGGCCTGTTGGCCCTCCACCAAGTTTTGGAGAAACTTGGTCATGTTTGACTATTTTTGGGACTTCGATAGGCTGGTCGAAGAAGAAGTTCTAGGCGAAGCGGAGATCGTGGGATCTCACCCCTTTTTTATAGGATTTTTGGGTTTAGGGTTTATGTAACGGGTATGGGACGTCGGCCCATGGGTTTAACTATGTTCATGCCCCTTTTGTAATGTATAAATAGATATCTAGTCGATGCAAGAAGTAGTTACTAGACCTAGTAGAATTGACTTAGTGCAGATCTAGAGGCTTTGTGCATACTGTTTGTTAAGAATTGCAAAGCTAAGTGAAAGTGATTGTAAGAAGCTTTGTGTGCAGACTGTGTAAGAAGGATTTGTGTTGTGACCTGACTCGAGGAAGGAATATCTGGCGAGGTGCACAGATATCCTATCCTATGTGGAGTTGGTTTTGAGGCTCTGTGCATGTAAGAAGATTGAAATAAGATAATAAATAAGATGAAGAGTTGGTGGACATAGCCCCACACTGAGGGTGAACCATGTATATCCTGTGTTGCAATTGCCTTGTGTTATTGATGTGATTTATGCTTAGTGTTGAATCTTTATGTATGTTAGATGCATCTAATGTAGTAGCTTAGTGCTTAATAACATGAATGAATGCTATATCTGATCTATTTCTATGTGCTAAGTGATTGGATGTATTAGATCTTGTTGAATATTGCGATGTTCTGTAATTAGGGTTTTACCTGCGATGTGAATAAGGGTTAAAGACTAATGAATGATAACTGCTAAGTTCTTGGTTAAGTATTGTGATCATAGATCTATTTCCTAGCTAGGTTGTAGACACTTAATTCCTGCACCCCCCCTGCCTCTACCTCGGGTGAGAATTCATCTACTTCGCAGGTGTTGTTGAAAGGACCGGTAGTTAGTGTTTTGTTGGTGTGTTGTTAAAGTGTTGAACCCCAGGTCTGCCCCTGTGCCAACAGTATGCATTGGAAATGATATGCATACCAATACCATATCAATACCAATACCATACCATACCATACAAATACCAATACCAATACCATACCAATACCATTGGCAATGATAGGCATTGGCAATGGTATGCATACCAATACCATATGAATACCAATACCAATACCATACCATACCATACCATGCCAATACCAATACCATACCAATACCATACCAATACAATACCATACCAATACCAATGCCAATACCAATGCCGTAGCATTGCATACCAATAATAATACCAATACCATACCAATACCATACCATTGCATACCAATACCAATACCATTGCATGGAAATGGTATGCATACCAATACCATACTGTTAGCACCAGAAGTCACCTCTGGATTATAGCAGATGTAAGCCTGATACCCATCAGTTTTGTATGTCACAAATGAATAAATTGGGTCGGTTGAATGGGCGCAGACCCAAGAGAGTATCACTTTAACTCAGAAAAATGGGCCAGACTATGCATGAACAAGTGAGGTCTTGATCTAACTTTCGTCAGTAAGTTGAGATTAAAATGAGTAGAGGGAATACTTGGCGAGAATGGTGAATGAGACTTCTATGGGCATCCAACCTTCCAACAACTCAGAGAAGAAAAACATGACACTGAAATGTGCCTAAATTACACAGTTACAAAAGCACAGTGATCAAACCTACATCACAATGCTACTGTAACAACTCGATTGGATCCTCCAATTCCGAACTACTTAGTGTGAGAAGGAAAGGATAACACGTGAATACTACTTAAAACTGGTGATAATATTGCTATGATCAACACACATAACAACAATACAAATACCCTCGACTGGATCCTCCAATTCCGAGTGTTTTAGCATAGTGTTTACAAAGAGACGGAAAGAGGCTGACTTTCATTAAACAATAAATCTCAAGTGTAGATACATAACCAGAGGGACTAGTGCTTCATCAAAACTTACAATACGGGAACCTAGCTCCACCATTCCCTTTTCAAAATTACAAAACTCCCTGTCTATACTCAGAAATTCCCCTCCTCAGTAGAAGTCTTCGAACCCTCAGTGTGTGGTGTCTCTTCAGTTAGACTTGGCCAGAAATCCTTCATCAGATGCCACCTTAACTTGGCATGGCTTGCATGAAATTTTTTATGATAGGGAAACCTTGGGCAGACCGCTCTACCCCCCCTGGCCAGTCCTTTCTAGCTTTTGATTCATGGCTGAGCTGAAGCTTCAGCTACCAACACCTACCTCCATTAATTGCTCCATTGGGATCAAAGGAGGCCGAGATGATTTGGCACCTGGAGAACATGGTGACCCCTTCTCTGCGGCTAACCGACGTTTTGTCCCTTTTCGTGGCTCTTTCTATTGCTCCACCTGACCTTAGTCTAAGACCATGGGCCAAAAATAACCTCCCAAGGTGTTTCGGGACTTCTTCTTTCGGGGATTTTTACTCCCCCTGCCTTCAAATTTCCCAATCCCCAAATTCGCGAAATGACCCTCCATATCGATGGTTGGATTGTCTTTAAAAAACCAATGACCATGTTTTATTTCACCAAACAAACCTGGCCATGTGGCCCTCCTCTTCTTTGGCCCCACTCCATGTGACCCTGGCACCGTGATCGTGTGCCTATTCCCCACAAAATTTTGGGGTATCTAAATTTAGGAGTTCCCACACCCCTTGCCTCCAGGATCTCCGATGCCTGGATTCGCGAAATCATATGCCTTGATATAGATGACCATATTTAATTCAATACGAATGACCACAATTTCTCCCTCATCAATATGAAAATTCGACTAAGCAACGAGTGCTAGCCCCTTGTCCCTAGGCCTACTTGATGTGACCGGGTGCTAGGACCGTGGGCCCAAACCTCAGGGATTGCATTTCATGTATCAACAAGGGGGAGGAGTCAACCCCTTGTCCTTCAGACTCCTGTTTGTCGAAATCGCAACGGGGCTTAACTTGTGTTAGCTCCTCTTTTTAGCTCCGCCATATGTCCTTTGGCTATGTCCCGAGGCTAGACCTTCCGGGGCATCGACACTTCACGTATCGTGAGTTCTAAGAGCTTTCCCCCCAAAACTCCCGAAACCTGATTTTGCGACATGGTTAATATGTTGCCACCAGTCCCCTTGGTTGGACAACCTCGATCATTTTGGTGATATGGGCGCTATCTCATGTGCTAAGATTCAAGCAACGCTGTGCTTGCGATCACCCAATGGCCATTGATCTAATCCATTGATGAATCCTTGCCATTGGATACTGAAGCCGCCCACCTTCTTGCATTTTTAACCCGAAATGGATTTCTTCTATGTGGTGCGCATTGCGCTCATGGCTGTAACCTTGGATAAAATGCATTTGAAGGGTTTTTAAGCCCCATTTCTTCTCATTTTACACCACGGGCTCAAATCTGGAGAGAAAACACCCCATTACAATAATTGGTGATAACACATACCAATACTAGACCAATACCAATACCAATACCATAGCATACCAATACCAATACCATTGCATGGAAATGGTATGCATTGGAAATGATATGCATACCAATACCATACCAATACCAATACCAATACCATACCATACCATACCAATACCAATACCAATACCATACCAATACCAGTAGCAATATGCATTACCAATACCAATACCATACCATACCATACCATACCAATACCAATACCAATACCATACCATACCATACCAATACCTATAGTATTGCATACCATTGCATGGAAATGGTATGCATTGGAAATGATATGCAAACCAATACCATACCATACCAATACCATACCAATACCAATACCATACCAATACTATACCATACCAATACCATACCAATACCAATATGCATTGCCAATACCAATACCAATACTATACCATACCAATACCATACCAATACCAATATGCATTGCCAATACCAATACCAATACCAATACCAATACCAATACCAATACCAAAACCAATACCAATACCAATATGCATTGTCAATACCCTTATGCCTTGCCAATACCAATACTATTGCATACCAATACCAATACCATACCATACCATACTAGGTCCTAATGTCTCCTTCTTCTTGGATGTTTTAGGATTCAAAATACTTAGCAACAAATATTGATCAATAGTTCCAAGGTGCTAGAACTTTAGGGCCTTGGAACTTAGACAATTACTAGAAAAATCTTATGAAGCTTAGCAAACAAAAAGTGAAGAAGTATCACCTTATGTCCTTCATTTCTAGCATTCATTAGGAATGCAATTTCATAATATTATATGAGCAAATAAAACCATACAATTTACCATTCAACTAGATGACCAAAATGTAGATTTTACTTGCACCAAGAATAATCATCCAAAAAAAAGACTATATTGCCAAAACACTTCACAAGATTTGATCCAAGTTGCAAAAATGTGCCTATAAGAGAGTAGCGCCTCACTATTTCAACTAAGTATGCCCAACTAGGGCACTAATTTCATACCTACTTGTCTTTAATGACAAGATATGATGAAAATGAATGTCACTTTTTGTTCATTTATACAAAATTTACCCTAAAATTTACTTTAGTTCAAAATTACAGGGCTGACCTAATCAATTTTCCCTTTTAATTCAATTTTACAAAAACACATCAATAAAACCCTAGTAGGGTGATTTCATGCCCTTTCTAGGGTGATGTTGAGGTCCAAGGTAGGATGTCTAGCTCTAAAAAGTGGAACATTTGGCCTTCTAGGACCATAACATGCCACCAAGTGCCAACATTGTGCCAAGTTTCCTTTTCTTCACCAAAAAATAATCTCCATGAAACCCTAGCCTCAAATGATGATGTCATAGGCCAAGCGGGTGGTATCTGGGCCTTCTAAGGCCATAGTCCAAGTGAAGAGAGGTGGAATTCATTTGTCTAGTTCTGCCAAAGTGCCTTCAAAGGAAACAAATTCCTTCTTCAACGTGAAAATCAATCACCCCTGTCATGCCCTAGGATTGGGGCTTCAACATCCATCCATGGGCTTTAGGCCCTCATGAAGGTCCAAACGAGTCATCTCCTCATGAATATCTGTCCACTGGGCAAAGTCCTCCAGAGACAAAAAGTACTCCCTCTAGGGGTCCAAAAGTCACAAGGATCCACCCAGTAGCAACTCTTCAATGATCCACCCAGTAGAAATCCATCCTAAAAGGAAATCAACTTACTAGGGCACCGTGTCACTCTCCGAGGTTTAAACAAGGAAAAGAGCATAATTTCCAAGCAAATAGGATATAAATAAATTCTTAATGCAACATGTTCAAGTGCCTTAAATATTGGAGTGATACATACCATGATACCCAGACTCATTACCTCATGGAGAAAGACCCATTACCACTTTAGGACCAAGCTGGAGTGATGAATATTGTTTATGGTATATGGACCGCACTAAAGAAAAGAGGGGCCCTCCTAGGCCAGGCTTAGGTCATCTGGCTCTCGGCTAACCATGTCTGGAACCTATGGGCCTCAATACACAATATCCTTAGTTACCCCTAGGCTAGGGGGTAACACATACCAATACCATACCATACCAATACCATTAGCAATGATACACATACCAATACCATACCAATACCAATACCAACACCAATACCATACCATACCATACCAAAACCAATACCATACCATACCAATACCATTGGAAATGATATGCATACTAATACCATACCAATACCAATACCAATACCATTGGCAATACCATACCATACCATACCATACCATACCAAAACCATTGCCAATACCAATACCAATACCATACCAATACCATACGATTGCATACCAATACCAATACCATTGCATTGCAATGGTATGTATTGACAATGATATGCATACCAATACCATTTCCAATACCATACCATACCATAACAATAACATTGCCAATACCAATACCAATACCATACCATTTCATACCAACATCAATACCATTGCATACCACAATGGTATGCATTGGAAATGATATGCATACCAATACCATACCAATACCAATTGTTGGAGTTATTTCACACACACCTAGTATTTATTTTTCCTAAGGTTTTTCCTTGTTTATTAGTCATAAGTAGTCATTATCCAGTCTCCTATATTTTAGGAAGAATATTCCTCTAGAGAATATTCTCTTCAGTTTTCACTTCAGTTTGACTAGTTGAGTGGAGTCTAGATGCTGCATTGGTTTTGTCACCATGCAACATTGGGATCATAACCATATAATGTGAATTTTCCTTGGGATCATCACTAGACTAGCGCATTACTCATGATTCCCTAATATCCTCCTCACTTCACTATGTTTCAGTCAGTTAACTGAAGACTAGTTGACTAATTAACTCAGCTAGGTGGCAGTTCACTCTTGTAACTACCTTAGAGACTAGACTAGGTGGCAGTTAATCCCGTAACTGTTGGTGTGTTTCCAGATCACTATAGACCACCATTATGGCTCATTAGTTACTCATGTATCATATATCTATTGTAAATTATTCACTATTTGAGTGTGAAATATGGTTAATGAGAATTCTTCCATTCTTTCTCTCTTTTTTTTTTTCTCCTATTCTCTCTGCAAATGTGTGTGGTATTTTCTATCTAGATCTATTCTGTACAGGTTCAACACATTTACATGGTATTAGAGCTGACAGACTGCTAAGAAAAATCTACACCAAAATTTTTGCAAGTACAAAAGATTGAAGACAACAAAAAGATGGATTATTCATCAGAAATACTTCTCACGCCTCATAACTATTTGGAATGGAAGCCAAAAATTTTGCTTCTTCTCAGATGCATAGGCTTGTACCAAATAACCATGGCAATGGAAGTAGAGCCTGATTCCGCCGATGAGAAAAACAATTTTCTCAATAGAAAATATACGGCCATAGGATGTATCCTCTATTTTATTTCTCCTGAAATTATCCATCAAGTATATGATGACTCACAAGAATCAACTCCAAATGAATTATGGACCTGATTGGAGGTTCTATTTGGGAATAAACAAGATTGTAAATATTTCATGTAGGGGATTCGAAAGATAGAGCCAGAAGAAAAACCGTCATAAGATCAAGCCTCTTATTCTGAAGAGTCTTCTACAAAAGTATTTGCAGAAATTTGTATTCCATTAATTGAAGATGATGTCTACTCCATTTCAGATTTATTTTATGAATTTCATGTGGAAGATATATGACATGCATCTCAGGAGTTACATGCAAATACTTTTCCATGCACAATGCATGCATCTGAGAAGACAAAAAGGGAGCCGTGCACATAAGACTCCATTTTGATATTTTCTGAGTACAATTTATAGAAACAAATTGTATATTTTAATCCCTCTCAGGAAAATATCCAGTTTAAAAAAAAACATCGTCCAAAACGAAGTCCGGAAAGTGAAGTTATGATCTTTTTAAAATCAACAAAAGTTCAACATTTTTTCAAAAACGGCCACACGGTTTTCAAAATTTCATCCAAAATTTATTTGGATCTTATTCATTACAAACAGAAGAATTGGATATGTGTGGACATCTCAATGATGCATATACTTCATCATATCCATGCAGACATCTACATCTTCAACAAAATCTTCAACGAGCACAAACTTGCACAGTTGCGAGGTTTTCTTGGAGTGAAGGACATGGTTGCTTAGCAACTGCTTTTTGTTCCTTCTCAATTTTTTTATGCATTGTAATTTGAGGGGGGGGGTTTCCCATGAGGATTTCCCTCTTTCCTCGTTTAGTTCAATGTATTTTTTGTATTTGGGTACTTAACATGGCATTGTTGCCAGGACCCATTCTTTATTTTCACCACAATGATGTTCAGGGGGGGTGTTGGAGTTACTTTACACACACCTAGGATTTATTTTTCCTAAGGTTTTTCCTTGTTTATTAGTCATAATTAGTCATTATCCAGTCTCCTATATTTTAGGAAGAATATTCCTCTAGATAATATTCTCTTCAGTTTTCACTTCAGTTTGACTAGTTGAGTGGAGTCTAGATGTTGCATTGGTTTTGTCACCATGAAACATTGGGATCATCACCATCTAATGTGCATTGTCCTTGGGATCATCACCAGAATAGTGCATTACTCATGATTCCCTAATATCCTCCTCACTTCACTATGTTTCAGTCAGTTAACTGAAGATTGGTTGACTAGTTAACTCAGCTAGGTGGAAGTTCACTCTCGTAACTGTCTGAGAGACTAGACTAGGTGGCAGTTTAGTCCTGTAACTATTGGTGTGTGTCCAAATCACTCTAGATCACCACTATGGCTCATTAGTTGCTCATGTATCATATATCTATTGTAAATTATTGAATCTTTGAGTGTGGAATACGGTTAATGAGAATTCTTCCATTCTTTCTCTCTTACTTTTTTTTTCTCCTATTCTCTCTGCAAATGTGTGTGGTATTTTCTAGCTAGATCTATTTTGTGCAGGTTCAAAACATTTACACCAATACAATAACATACCATACCAATACCAATACCATAGAAAAATATATCCGATAGAGTGTTCTTTAAAATCGACCTCATCTTCAGAAATTGCACTATGCCTCATTGACCAAAACCCTAATGTTAGAGATACTCCAATAAATGGTTTTCCGGTTGACAGAATGATAGCGTAGGGGCCCCACTAGCTGAGAACCTATGCTCTTAATCCAATGCAATTGATGGTTCATGCATCTAAGTCTCTATTTGATTTTTATCACGAGTTGCAACTTGCCTCCTCAATCCATTTAGGGACATGTGGTCAATTTGGTCCAGTGGCATAAAATCCAAAATGAGTATCATAACGGAATTTCGTAAGCTCCCACAAGTCTGTTTGGCCAAGGCCCACATGACTACACTAACCAAAAATACCCAACATAGTGTTCTTGAAAATCGACCTCCTCTTTAGAAATTGCACTATGCCTCATTGACCAAAACCCTAGTGTTGGAGATACTCCAACAAATGGTTTTTCGGTTAACAGAATGATAGCGTAGGAGACCCAATAGCTGAAAACCGATGCTCCATATCCAATGCAACTGATGGTTCATGCTTCCGAGCCCCAGTTTGAGTTTTATCAATATTTGCAACTCGCCTGCTCAAGCCATTCAATGACATGTGGCCAATTTGGTCTGGGGGCATAAAATCCAAATCGAGTAGCATAACGGAGTTTCGTAAGCTCTCACAAGTCTGTTTGGCCAAGGCTCATGCGACTAGACTAGCCAAAGGTGCTTGACAAAGTGTTCTTGAAAATTGACCTCATCTTCAGAAATTGGACTATGCCTCATTGGCCAAAACCCTAGTGCTGGAGATACTCCAACAAATGGTTTTTCTGTTGACAGAATGATAGCGTAGGGGACCCACTAGTTGAAACCTAGTGCTGTTAATCCAATGCAACTCGCAGTTTATGTATCTCAGTCTCGGTTTGAGTTTTATCACGAGTTGCAACTCGCTTCCTCAAGCCATTTAGGGACATGTGGTCAATTTGGTCTGGGGGCATAAAATCCAAACCGAGTAGCATAACGAACTTCTGTAAGATCCTACAAGTTTGTTCGGCCAAGGCCCACATGAATACACTAGCCAAAAAGACCCAACACATTGGTCTTGAAAATCAACCTCTTGTTCATAAATTGCACTATGACTCATTGACCAAAACCCTAGTGTCAGAGATGCTCCAACAAATGGTTTTCTCATCGATGAAATGATAGCGTAGGAGACCCAATAGTTGAAACTGGGTGCTCTGTATCCAATGGAACTGATGATTAGTGCATCCGAGTCCTGGTTTGAGTTTTATTGATAGTTGCAACTCACCTTCTCAATCCATTCAAGGACATGTGGTCAATTTGGTCCCGAGGCATAAAATCCAAATCGAGCAGCATAACAGAGTTCCGTAAACTCCCACAAGTCTGTTTGGACAAGGCCCATGCAACTACACTAGACAAAAATGCCTGACAGAGTGTTCTTGAAAATCGACCTCATCTTCAGAAATTGCACTATGCCTCATTGACCAAAACCTTAATGTCAGAGATACTCAAATAAATGTTTTTTCGGTCAATGGAATGATAGCATAGGGGACACACTAGCTGAAACTCGGTGCTCCCAATCCAATGAAACTGATGGATCGTGCATCCAAGTTCTAGTTTGAGTTTTATTGTGAGTTGCAACTCGCCTCGTCAAGCCATTCAGGAACATGTGGCCCATTTGGTTCGGCGGCATAAAATTCAAAATTGAGTAGCATAACGAAATTATGTAAGCTCCCGCAAGTCTGTTTAGCATCCTTACACCACTCTACTTCTTTATCCACCAAAATTCATTCCAATTTTATCAATAGTTTCCACTCACCTCCTCAAGCCGTTCAAGGACATGTGGCCAATTTGGTTCAGGGTTATACAATCCAAAATGATCAGCATAAAGAAGTTTTGTAATCTCCCAAAATTCTATTTCACCAAGGCCCATATGACTAGACTAGCCAAAAACGCTTGATAGAGTGTTCTTGAGAATCGACTTCATCTTCAGAAATTGTAATATGCCTCATTGACCAAAACCCTAGAATGGAATGATAGTGTAGGGGCCTACTTGTTGAAACTCGATTCTTTGAATCCAATGAAACTGACGATTTGTGCATCTGCGTCCCGGTTTGAGTTTTATCGCGAGTTGCAACTTGCCTCCTCAAGCCATTTTCGGACATGTGGTCAATTTGGTCTGGGGGTATAAAATCCAAACCGAGCAACATAATAGAGTTTTGTCATCTCCTGCAATTATGTTTGGTCAAGGACCATGCGATTACACTAGCAAAAAATGCTCGATAGAGTGTTCTTGAAAATTGACCTCATCTTCAGAAATAACACTATGCCTCATTGACCAAAACCCCAGTGCCGAAGATACTACAACAAATGCTTTTTCGGTCGACAAAAGGATATCATAGGGGCCCCACTAGCTGAAGCCCGATGCTCTGAATCTAATGCAACTAATGATTTGTGCATCTGAGTCCTATTGCGTGTTGCAACTCGCCTCCTTAATCCATTCAGGGACATGTGGCCAATTTGGTTCGGGGCATAAAATCCAAACTGAGCATCATAACAGACTTACGTAAGCTCTCACAAGTCTATTTAGCCACCTTACACCACTCTACTTCTTTAGCCACCTAAATTCATGTTTCATGGCTAAGACCATCTATGAGACCCTGTGGGATAAACCCATTTCATTATATCTTGAATACCAAGGACATTTTGCAGGAAGTGTAGACTTGGTGCAATATCAATACCATCAACACATACATAGATGAATTCTTCCTCTTTCTAAAGAAAAAGAAAAGTGAAGACAATGATGAACTCCAAAGGGTTCTCATCATGTTCCATGACCCACTACTCCTCCCAACCATTATTTCACAAAATAAACACAAAGAACTGATGGAAGGAAACTCACCAAGTCAACGGTTCCTCAATCCAAGTCTCATTCCTAGTTGCAAGTCACATTCCAAACCATTTCAGGGACTCTTGGCCAATTCCTCCTTAGGGAATAAAATCCTAACATAGAAATTTTTTTGAGTTCTATTATAGGATGGAAGATTTTTTAGGCATGGACTATGTGACCACATTATCCATCCGCTCCCAGGAGATGGTTTCATAAATTGGACCCCTTAATCCAAATGTTGCATTGCTTCAAACTGAGCAAAACACTAGTTCTCGAAATCAATGAGTAAAGCAAATTTCAAGGCATGGAACTCGGGAGTGAGGGGCACTCTAGCTGAAATCCTACCCTAGTAATCCATTGGAGTCAGTGGTTCCTCAATCTGAGTCTTAGGTTTCTTTTTATGCCCATTTGCAAGTCACATCCCGAACCATTTCAGGGACTCTTGGCCAATTCCTTCTCAGGGCATAAAAACCTAACGGAGCAACATTTTTTAGTTCCGTGAGATGTTGCAAGATTGTTTAGGCATGGAATAGGTGACCACATTATCAATCCACTCCCAAGGAAAGGTTTCATAAATTGGACCCCTTAATCCAAATGCCACATTGCTTCAAAATGAGAAAAACACTAGTTCTCAAAATCAATGAGTAAAGAAAACTCCAAGGCATGGCACTTGAGAGTGAGGGGTGCTCTAGCTGAAATCCTGTCCGGAGAAACCAATAGAGTCGATGGTTCCTCAATCCGAGTCTCGGTTTTCATTTTATGCCTAGTTGCAAGTCACTGTTGGGCCCTTCATTTTTGGATGAGAAGCTGTGTAAGAAGGACTACAGTCACAGTTTCAGTTTAGCACGAGTTGTACAAGCTACAAAAGAAGCTAGACAATGAAGCAAGGAAAGGTAACATAAATCAGTTGTAGAAAACGATAGCGCAACGCCAACAAGGAAAAATCAGTTGCAACAGAACAAGAAAGCATGAAAGCCAAAGCCAGAAGACCCTACTTAGCTAATATATATGGGATGAATATGATTGTAAAAGGGTTATTCCCTTGTTGTTCTGAAGGTTTAGGTTTTTTTTCTTCTTCTTGTTGTCCATTACTAATAGGTTGGGTTCTAGTTCTGTAAATGTAATATGTACACAATTTGGGTAGATAAGAGCTCTGCGACATGGTTCCAGAGCCAGAAGTCTGTAACAAAGCAAGAATTTGTATCTCTGATGTTGTAACCGATAAGATCTGAAAATAATATATAAAGAAGAATGAAAAATTTTGAAATATGTTGTGTTATTCTAGGTTTCTTCTTATGCGTTGTATCTTTACAGTACTTCCTTATGATTCATAAGTTCCATATGATGTTTTGGTATATAAATAATTTTCTCAAATCAAGTAGCTTTAGCTCATGTGTGTGTGAGATCAGATCTGTTATGTAGTTATATGTATTGCGCAAGATCATGGTGAATCTTGAAGGTTCTGTGAACCCACCCAAGTATTCTCCTTTCCCTTCCCTATCCTTTTGTCTTTGTCGCACTTCGGATGGTACTTCTTCTCTTTGGAGGAGATGCAAATGCCAACACTCTAGACTAAACGGTACCTTTTTTTGGTAACCTGAGAAGGACCCTCGTCTGATCAATTCTGTGCCAACAAAATGATTCCGTTGTCGGGACCTACATTAAAAGGGAACCTGTAGGGAGGATGCTTCCATGGATTCACAGATCTACTATTCACCAATGGTGGGAAGGAAACTGTGACACTTTCATATGGAAATAAGCGGAGCTAAGGGGAAAATCTATGAAAGATACATGAGAGGTAGTATTTTACTTAGAAAGATCGAGCAACCAGTACGAGATATTTTGGGTTAAGTTCCCAGAATAACTTTTCCACTGGATAGATAGGCTCCAAGAAGCTCCATAATTTGAAGAACGAGTCAAAAGGACTTGTACTTGGGATACATAAAATATTTCAGCACTTCATCGGCTGGATTGTCCAGTCACACGAGCAATTGATTTATGGGTCAATACCACATTAATAGGATACAATATTGAGTTTACAACTGAGAATCACCAATATTTTTCATGAGAAAAGGCAGATTTCAAGAAAGATGCAAGGGAAAGATTGTTGAGAGAAATCCCCCTGTGGATTAAGGTTTTCTTGATGGAAGAGGGGATGTTGACTATGTCCCCGACTGAGATGGATGTGTAAACACTCTTGCTTGGGGTAGGGTGAGTTTGGAGTGGATTCATGGCCTGAGAGAGGGGAGAGGGTTCTTTGACAAGAGGGGGAAATAATAAGAAATGGGCTCAAGAGATGAGCGAGCCTTGAAAAGAGCCGCCATAGTTGAGAAGTGGTGGTATGATAAGATAAATAAAGTAGCAAAGAAGTCCGAGAAGTTGCGAAAATAAGTCAGACCAGAAGAAGTAGAGGAAAGACAGATGGAAGACTTGTGGAAGATGAGAATACAAGAAAGACTAGCCACTCAAATATTAATTGAGAGAGAAGTACAGAGAGAAAGAAGTCCCTAGGAGGGTGGACAAGAAGGAGAAGGTTTAGATGCGAGGGAGAAGGAAGCTGACATGGATCTTGAAGAGAAAAGAGAATATTCATCCCTGATTTCAGGAATGATTGGGAATCCAGATGAAGAGACCGCTCCAGAGGAAGAGAATGAGACCCCCCAGATCAAAGAAACCCACCCCAAAGCCAGTGGCGCCAGCCCCGAATCACCCATACCCCAAGTGTCTTCTATACAAGTGGTAAGTCCGATACTACTTTCTTATGCTAATTTTGTTCCAGTACAATTAGTTAGTCAGTCACAACCGGGAAGTGTGAGTACAGGGAGGATATTGGGATCCCCTCATAGGTGACAACTAGGACCATTAGGTTTTATTTTGATAGGAGCAGCAAGATCAACAATGGCTGGTCACGCAAGAGGTTCAATTGCTCGATACCTAGAATTATGGGGTAAGGGAGATGAATATGTTGAGCAGCATTGGTTGTTGTGTGAAGCAATCTGGAGGTCCATAGGGAATCCGAATGTGAATAAGTTGGTTGAATTCCAGACCACCTTGAGAAGTCATGCTATTAAATGGTACATGAAGGTTATTGAGCCAGAAGTGCCAAGAATGCAAGGTCAAGCATTCACACTTGACCAGGTACAGACAAGTTTCATATCAGAGTTTAAGCTACCTCAGTCAGAACAACAAGCTCTATTTGAGTTGCACGATATTCAACAAAGAGAAGGTAAATTAGCCTGGGAATATAGCCATAAGTTTAAAGATGTTATATGGAGGTTAGCACATCCAATCATGAGGAACATCAAAGAGAATGGTATATTCAGGGATTGCTACATCTGACATGGATTCCGTTAACACAACAATGGATAGCCACTTTGACAGATGCCTTGGAACAATCAATGAAGATTGAAGCCATGGCGGGATATCCTGGGAGCCTGAGAGTGACCAGACCCCCAACAGATGCAAATTTGGTGCAACCACAAGGTAAAAATCAACGCTTACATAAAAGATTCAATAATTGATGATACCTATACTAGGACAACTGCAGGTCTGGTGTAATGGATGTTATACAAAAGGACATTTTGTGAATGAATGTTCATGAATGAGGGGAATGGGACCTCTTCAGAATCCAATGGAACCCTCACCAGGACCCACGGGAGGAGTTGCGAAATTATCTGTGAATTTACCATTCCATAACCCCACCCCATACCATGTTTTTCTAGGTAGCCAAGCAATGCCAACAGTCAAGTAGTGCGAGATTTTTTGAATCCATGGGCAAGGGCTGGGACAGTGTCCCATTATTCATAAGTATTCAACAATACCAAATTATAATGTACACTGTGAGTTTTGCACATCTACCACACATGCTACCAATCAATGTAGAGCATTGGATGCACTTGTAGACAGGTTGGAATGAACAACATTCAGGGTGAATGAAACCTCCTAGGGACTGAGAAGAGGTCGAGGAGGTGGAGTCGGAGGAGACTTCAGAGGAGGAAGAATCGGGAGAAGAGGACCAAGCAGATGTTACAACTGTGATAAGCAAGGCCATATGGCTAGAGAATGTCCTCATCCGAGGTAGCCATGGTGATACCATTGCATAACCAATGGGCATGCAAGTGTTTATATATGTGATAGTAAAGGATGTCAACTTAACTTTTACAATCAAAACAAGCCATCCATATGGAAAATCAAAGAAAAAAGAGGAGAAATATGGTTCTTTTTAATCCCTTAAGTGCCTATGTTTTGACTAACCCTTCATGTAGAGAGGGAATCTAAGTGTAGTGCATTTACAAATTGCATCAAAGTAAGATTTTGAAGGCTAGGGGGCCTTCAAAAATCACAAAAACTCTTACAATGTTGGAATTCTAGAGAGATGCATGGGTTATAATTCAGATAGAGGCATAGTGGGCACACAATACATAGAGAACCAAGGACATTTTGGTGCACTGTGCATAGAATGCGCAGAGAAATGAAGTTCTTTTGGCGCATAATGCTCGAAATGCGTGTCTGTGTGGTGAAAAACTCACGCACGTTCTGATACGTGTCGGGGGG